>JAVLUE010000412.1:0-138926 GCA_034190945.1 Octodonta nipae | reverse complement strand
TTTTTTTACTTTCTGGTCAACTTTAATTTGATTTTTTAAAGGTAAAAAATTGAACTTAAACATAATTTTAACCATGATTTTTCAAAGTTTCTAAGTTTTGCCCGTAGTGAAGTGTGTTTTTTCTATTTTGATAAAAAAATTTTCGAAAGTTATGAAATGCTAAAACAAAATATCATTTATGATAAGTTTCATCTTGATTTGATTGAATCATTGATTGCATGTGTTAAGTTTTTGACGGAAGATTTAAATAATAAAGATAAAATATAATCAATATAGCAATAAAGAAAATAGCATTGAAATTATTTACAATCTACTGAGTTGGGTTTTATGAATTAAATTTATCGAAATTGACATTGGAACAAATCATTGGTTCATCAACAAATTTCAATTTTAAAGTTTCAAATTACATAATGAAATATATGCTCATTTTTTTGTGAATTTTAATTAAAAATAGATTCTTGATTTTGAGTAAAATTTAAAGATTTTTGTTCAAATTTTTTATTTGATCAAAATAGTTTTAATATTTTTAAATAGCAAAAAAAATTTGAAAGCAATAACATGAATTCTTGTAGTATTATATGTTACTGTGAATGTCGACATTGACACTACTTTGAACTTTTAGTTTCATATAAGATATTTTTTTTGAAATGAATATTTCAATGGTTTTCATCATTGTATCTCGTTATTTATATTATTAACTTTTAGGTTTTTGGATGAAAAAAATGGTTCGAGATCGTATAGATGAGTTTCGAAAGGTTTGTACATTGATGCCAAATTTTGAAAAAAAATAATTTTATAATCTAATTAAAAAGAAAGCTAGTTCAGCTTGGTCAAATGAAAACCATGATGATGATAAATATACAGTCACTATTCAATTGGGAAACGATGAAACGCAAAATCTCATTGATAAGGTTATTTGATTATTAGTTTTTATAAATTAATTGATTGTAAAAATAGGTTGGTTCTATCAATGGAGATATTGACCAAATGGAAAGACTAATCAAAGAAATTAAAAAACTTCATTCGATAATATTGTCAACCCCAAAAGTGGATGATAGTAAGAAACCTGTCTAGTGCCCTGAAGTTATGTTTTAATTTTCACTGTTTTCATTCAAAGAAATAAAAAAATCTCTTGATGATGTCAACATAAGTTTCAAGTTATTATCAAAAAAATCTAAAGAAAATCTCAGAGGTTTAATCATTTGTAATTTATGAAAAAAAGAACTAATAATTTTTTAAAATTTCAGTACTTCAAGTCGATAAATTAGAAGATGAAAAAACAAACAAAAATAAAAATGTTTTTTATCGAATGCGTCAGGTTCAATTTTCAATGTTACAACAACGATTGATGAATGTCATAAACTTATATAATGAGACCCAAGTAGAATACCGAGAAAAAAGCAAAGAATTGCTCAAAAGGCAAATCTTGATCAGTAATTTTTCTTAGTTTAATAAATTTTTTTTGAATTAAAATTAATATTTTAAGCTAACCAAGCCATCACTAATGAGGAGTTGGACAAGGTTCTTGAAAATCCAAATCCTGACATATTCACTCAAGGGGTATATGAATGATTTCGTTTTCACATTAAAAAAAAATTTCTTTGTGTCAAAAGCTCATCACTGAAACAAAAGAAGCTAAGGAACAATTAGCGGACATTCAAGCACGTCATGCAGATATTTTGAAATAGAAAAAGTATTCGTGAACTGCACGAAATGTTTGTAGATATGGCCATGTTAATAGAACAACAGGTAAAAATTCAAATTTTTGACTCGGTATTTATCAAAATGACTTTATTTTAAATTCAAGGGAGAGATTGTGAATAGAATTGAATCTCACGTTCAACAAACAAACGATTATGTTGAACAAGGCAGAGGACAATTGGATGAAGCCAAAAAAAGCGCAGCAAAAGCTCGAAAGGTTTTTTTTCTGTTTTTCAATCAAATTTTTTTTGAAAATTTAAAATAACTAAACTAATTTTTGTTTTAAATTTATAACCCACTAACTTTGGAACTCGGGTTTTGGTTTCATCTTTTAATTTTTTTCACATGCATGCCTTCTTTAAAAAATTGACCCTGAAATTGAAATTCACTGATTCAATAATTTTGCATTCAAATTTCTGACTTCTCAATTGTTTCAATTTTATTTTATTGTGTTTTTTTTAATCAAAATTTTCAGACAAAATTTTGTATATTTTTCATCATTTTGGTCGTTATTGCAGTCATCATTGGTGTTTATTGTATTTAGCATAAAATAAGAATAAAGTTTGGAGCTTTGGGTTTGCAGATTTTTATATTTTATAAATGATTTGCTTTTAAGCTTGTTTAGTTTTTGAAAAAAATTAATAGCTTTTTTAATAATCTTGAGTTTTATATTTTTCGTTAAAAAAGTGTGGTGTATTGTTATCAAACTAATATTCAAACTCAGCAAACTTATTTCAACTGTTTTCAAAATTCAACGCTTCAAAATTTTCTCAAAATTAGAAACAACCAGCATGTTTTTGAAATTTTGATAATAGTTTATTTAACTAATTAATTTTCATGTAAATAATATTGATAATATTCGATGAAATTAATTGATAGTTTCAAAGAAACTGATTACATAAGATAAATTAATTTTTATTTTCTATTTTCAGCTCAGGATTATCATCGGAATCATTCTAACGGTCCTTGTATTAATCATTTTATTTTCGATATGGTATTGAAAAGAGGCAGTATTCACTATAACTATCAAAATCGAAACTATCTTCCACGAGAAACTCTTCGCAATTAATTTATTAAATTGAATCATTATCAAATTTTATATCTCACAAATGCCTGTAATATTTCGAAGACATTAATTGTATTGTTTTTTTCATCTGAAATTGTGAAAATTTTTTTTAACAATATGAATGATATGTTTGGTTTGTATTTAATGTAACTTCATTCGAAAAATAAACCAGTTTTCTTTGAAACACTTTGAAAAATTATAAAATTTTTATTTAAACTAAGCTTAAAAATAAATTTGTTTTCTCTAGTTTGAACTAATTCTCAAAGCCACAAAAAAAATCAAAAATACGGTTTTTAATGTTTTTTGAGGCTCTACTTTTGATGAGATCAATTGAGGCGCTGCGAATAAGAACGGCGAACTCAAGTTCCGGTCAATTTTTATAAAGTTTTTATTCGAATCTAGACCTTTGAAAGAATGTTTTGGATTTTAGAAGTTTTATTTAATGAAAGAACAATTTACAAATATGTACAAAAGCCAGTTTTCTCTGGTGTTGATTTTCTGCTACTGCATTCATATTGTGTTTTGTGTGTGATTTTATACTTAAAAAAAACCCGTCGAAACTACTTTACATTTAACATTGACTAGTTATGAACTTTAACCAACATCTCCTACATCAGAACTAGGCAATGTCAAGCCACTCAAATTTGAGCTTTATCGAGATCCATAGAAGCTGCGATAGATAACAATATTCGAAGTGATGTTGTTTGAACAACAGGCGAATAAGTTTCGAAATAATCCACACCGGATTTTTGTCTATAACCAAGAGCAACAAGACGAGCTTTGCTTTATCAGTTAAATGCGGTTTCAAACGATACACCCACTTAACACCAATTAAATTGACATTGTCAGGCGGATCAGTCAATGTCCAGGTTTCATTTTTATGAATAGCATTCATTTCTCGTTTCATAGCATCACACCAATGATCACGATCTTGGCTTTCAATTGCTTCCTGAAACGATGTAGGCTCATTACCAGACAAGAGTGAAAACAAAACATTTCTTGGTCTGAGTGAATCCAAACGATCTTGGTTTGCTTCAAAAACTTTGTTTTTAGAACCTGACGGTCGTCCACGCCCAGATGTTAATTGAACGTTTGTTTGCGATTCTGCAATATCATCTGATTTTTCATCAGGATTATCAGACACGGCTGGTTCATCTAGAACCGAAATTGACACCCATTTATTTGAGATTCTTTCACTGAACACTATCGAATCTGCGGATTCTACGCACTTTTTGACAGGATCGTAAACATGATAGATCGAATTGGAATACTCGTTGTAGCCAACCAAACGAACTGTTTTAGTTTTCGAATCCAATTTCGAACGATCACTTTTCACAAGTTTTTCACCACTTGAGCCGAAGATACGAATATTAGAAATATCTGGTTTACGATTAAACCAAAGTTCGTATGGCGTTTTCTCCATCTTGTTGTTGAGAGCTCGATTCAAAACATAAGAACAAGTACTGACAGCATCATCCCAAAGATATTTCGGCAAGTCCGAAGATAACAGAGCTACTCGTGCATGCTCTACAAGAGTTCGAATTTCTCGCTCAGCTTTGCCATTTTGAGACGGTGTGTATTCGACTGATGTTTCATGACGAATACCACGTTCTTTGAGTTCGTTTTGGAACACATTAGATCGATATTCTGTTCCATTATCTGATCTAAGAACCATCAGTTTATTTCCAGTTTCGCACTTGATTTCATTTAGAAGACGTCGAAACGAATAAATCACATCAAATTTTTGTTTTAGAAAATACACTTTACGATAAGAAGAAGCCTCGTCTTTGAAGACGACGAAATAGCGATGATTTCTTATTGAAGGATGAAGCCAACCACAAATATCTGAATGAATCTTCTGACCAGGTTTATAAATTATCTTGATTTGTGACGACTTGTGGGAAACTTCAGTTAGTTAGCCTTGAGCACAAGGTTGGCACATAAAACTAGAATCAACTTTCAAAGATTTCGGTAAACCATCAACAGCATTGGTCAGACTCATTCGGGAAATCATTTGGCAATTCAAATGAAGAAACCGTTCATGCCAAAGCTTCATGCTTTCGTGTGACAGATTCAATATTTGATTTTCATTTTTACAGTTTCGAAGTCGGATTTTCATTGTGTAGATGTTGGTGAATTCATCTGATCTTTCACCAATCAAGACTGGAACTTTGTTTTTCACGATGATAAATTTCGAACCATTTATTGAAACTTTCACATTTGGATCCTCAGTGATTCGAGACAAAGAAAACAAATTCATTTTGACATCAGGAATATAGGCAACCTTATGGAGTTTCGAATCAATCCAACTTTTGCCATTGAAGAACTGGCAATTGATTGTTCCAAATCCGAGAATTGTCAAAGAATTTCCATCAGCTTGCGTTACCGTTGATTTCGACGACTCAAACGAAGCAAAACATGATTTGTCTGAAGTTGCATGAAAGGAAGAACCACTGTCACCACACCAAAGATTAGAGCTAGAGTTCCCAAGAACTAGCGGAAACGTTGGTGCTTTTGGCTGACACGCTAAGATTTTTAGAATCTTGCATTTTCTTTCTGCAGTCTTTTTATCGAGTGACCTTTCTTTTGACAGTAGAAACAGGTGCGCATTTCTCGTTGTTTCGGTCGTATGACTTTTGACTTTGCCACAGTCAAAGCGACGTTTTGGCTAGACTCAGATGCCAATACTGAATTCGATTTTCGTGAAGCTTCCACGTCAAGAAGACTTGTTTCGATATCATCGAGAGTAAAGGATTGTCGACGGCAATTCAGTCGATACGATTCTTTAAACGAACCAAATATTTCATCCGGCAGTTCATACATCACTTTGGCGATGACCTCAGCATCAACCTTTGAAATTTTGACTGCTTTCAACCGGCGTACAATTGATCGGAGTTTCGACATAAAACTCATGACACTATCTTCAAATTTCAAGTTTTGGAACTCCAAGCAAAGAAGAAATGTTCGACGATAACGATTGTTCTTTCATGGACACTATTTTGTCCCAAACTTCTTTAGCTGTCTGCAGTGGGAGGTTGCCGAATGATGTTTGTCGTCAAGGCTTTGGCACAAGATGCTTTTAGCCTTATACATCTCCAATTCGTCCCGCGTTGACTCGCTCGTAACATAGTTCTAAAGACCATTATATTTTAAAACGTCTGTTACATCAATTTTCCAACGATCATAGTTGGTGTCGGTCAGTTGAGGACAGCGAACCTCTCGTGATGAACCCATAACCTTTTGGATTTTAGAAGTTTTATTTAATGAAAGAACAATTTACAAATATGTACAAAAGCCAGTTTTCTCTGGTGTTGATTTTCTGCTACTGCATTCATATTGTGTTTTGTGTGAGATTTTATACTTAGAAAAAACCCGTCAAAACTACTTTACATTTAACATTGACTAGTTATGAACTTTAACCAACAGAATGTCCTGATGTAGTTTTCATGTTGAACCCGCCTTTGTTCCTGCGTCAATTCATTTCCAAATAGATAAGATCCCGGTAGATGACAATTTGAATATTGTTAAATATAGTATTATATTTAACAATTTGTAAGATTCATTTATAAAAATCTAGAAACGTTTTATATGAAGAGCCCATTTAAGAGAAAGTTTGAAAATTATTTTTTGTCTCGCGTAAAATCAAATTAATATAAAATTAAACCAATAATCTGGCGCTAAAATGTTGTTATTTCTTCAAATATTCTTGAAAACATTCCCGTTTTTGGTTGCATCATTTTGGATATTGGTTTCGGCGTATTATGAAGTTCTTCTTCGCTCTTCAACAATCTTTGTTTTTATGCATTTATTTCTATTTAGTTAATGTCATTGAAAGATTGTTGGCCTATTATTTCGGCGTAGATTTTTGCTAAATCAGTTAAATTTCTTGCATTTATTAAATTTTTTTTTTTAGGTTGATAAAAATGTTATTTCATCATTTGTTAACTCGACAGCGATTTCTATTTTGTTCGCTAATTTTCTTGGGTTTACGTTGTTCTCAAAAACAAATTCAAAAATATTGAATTTTACAGTAAAAGCCTACGGATTTGCAATCAATTTATCGAGCCTTTTCTGATGTTTATTGAAACTTATGAAGTGATTAATTTGATTTTAAATCTTGGGGAAAACTTTTTTCGGTCAAAAATTTACGATAATGAAAAGGATTCTGAATTTATGTCTAAATTCTACAAAGTTTTAACATTGTTGATAACTGTGACCAATTATTTTCTGATTATTTATTTCATTTGGAATATTATTCATCATAATGAATTTTCTTCTTTTGAAAAAAGGTTCAAATATATTTTTAAAAACTAAATTTATTTAAATCGGTCAATTATTATCAGTTATGGAGCCATCATATTTATTATAACAATATTCTTGCTTATTTTCAATGTATAATGAATGTAAGTAAATTGAATTTAAAATTTTCAGAATTGATTTTTATTGACAGATATTGTGATCGATGCATCATTCATTTCTTTTTACATTTTTTACCTCTATTATTTGACATGCTTCGAATTTCAAATGTAAGTTTATTTTTTTTTTTTTACACTTTTTTATCACGATAAACACTCAGAATTTCACTCAAAATTTTTTCGATTGAATCTTTTTTCAATGTTGAATCGAAATTTGTATACCAATGTTTTTTATTGCCTTCTTTTTGATCGTTTTCTAATAAGTTTCGAATTTTCGGTAAAAGTGTTTCGATTGCTAATTCAATTGCTGCTAAAGCGATATGGTTAGATGGCCAGCTTTGAGAGTTAGAATGATAACAGCAATAATCATTGAGTGTAGACCAAGTCATTAGAAAAAGCTGGTCAACAAAAGTTTCATTGTTGATCCAATCACTCAAAGATTTCAAATAAAATATCAAATATTTGTGGGGTAAATCAATGACCAAATCAAATTCTAAAACTCTCAACATAAACAGTTCAAAAAAAGTAACCGAGTCTCGAAGCTTCCAATAATTTGAATCTTTTGGTAATAATTTATAGTTTTTGTAGTTGTCGTTAATTTTATCTGTTTTATTCAAATGATGATAAACTGAAGAAATTAATTCCGACATTTGTAAGTGGTTTTCTGTTGTTTTAGTAGCTAAATTTAAACAAAAATTTTTATTTATAAATTTCAAAAAAAAAGACTAACCAATGTAAATCGTAGAAGCGACTACAACACCCAAATCGTAGTACTTAAATTTTTGACAGTTTTCATTTGAATCTTGATCTTTTTGATTGTCATCTACACCAGAGGTTGAACGTTTATTTTGTAATCCAATGTATCGGTCAAATCGATGCAAATATTGACAGGCCGTGCAAATTGTGTCCGAATGAAGCTTCAAATGTTGTCCACTTTTAACTGTTAAATCGATTGCCTGCCGATGTTGATCGCTTACCGAATCCATCATTAAATTGTCAAGTTAAAAAAAATCCCAAAATTTGTTTACTATTTCTGAAGTTTCCAATAATGTCCATAGATGTCTGTACGGGGTATTCAAATAAATAAATTTTGTATTATTTGACTAAAACCATAGAAATCAATGATTTTTTCATGAGATTAAAATCATTGTTCCAATTGTTTTCATTTATCTTTCTCCCACGGTTAAAATGTTTAAAAAAATTTTTTTTTGTTTAATTGATATTGACCAAAACGGAATTTGTTTTAAAAATAAAATAAAACTAGTAGTTAACTGAAAAGCCGGTTTATTTAATGAAATTTTGTTGAAAAAAGATTACAAACAAAACTAAATATTCCATAAAAATGAAGACTCTTTCACTGGGCTTTTTGTTAGGAAACTAGAACTATGAATATTCAACTAGGGCTTTGGGTAAATTTTTCCTTCTGTTTTTTTTTTTCTAAAGCTAAGGCAAAAGAGAAAGAGACATAATTGCATTTGTTGTCATTATATTTCCGTAGTTAGGGTTAATTACTAATAGCAGAAACTAATAGTTGGCAAGTGGAGGCAAAGTAAAATTTATAACCATCCAATCGATCCAACAAACAAAAAAAAAACAAACATCGAATGCCAAAAAAGATTCATATATTAAGCTCATCACACCATCACTTTGTCTCAGTGTGTGTGTATCATCATTATTGTTGAATTTGTTCTGCTTTTTTTTCTCCAGAAGAGGATGTGTTTGTGTGTGTGCGTGTTATGTATTTGAAATATATCAACATTTCCATTTTGTGAATAAGAAAAAGAGAAGAATTTCTTCGAATTAATGATGCAAAAGGTTCTATGCTGATGATGATCCGAATGTGGAGGAAGCTGATGACACGCAACATTAAGCACGTTTTCCTCTATTTTTTTCTCTTTGTTTAGTTGCCATTCAATTTAGAACGCTATTGGAATGGAAGTTGATGGAGTTGTCATGACGCGACGCGTAGCAATAGAAAATTTGCAGTCGAACATGGTTTCTCAAAACACCCAAAAACGAAACTTTATCATACAAAATAAGTTGATCGCTCACACATTGACTAGTTTTGGCCACTTTCAAATTGAAAATATACTATAAGACACTTTGAAGAGCCAAAAACAAAACAAAAAACAATTTTCGAAAAAGTTGAGAATCAGTCGACATCAAATAGACAATCTCATTTTGATACTCACCCTATTACCCCATCATTTTCTTTCATTTGTTTATTTCATGCTCGTTCGGAACATTCATTTCATTTCTATTAAACGTATTCTCTCTCTCTTTCTCTCGCTTATGATATGATGATCTCCAATTCAGTCTTGATTATATTATTTTTTCTCTTTTTTCATCTCGATGTATGTGTGTTAAATACTATATTTAACAGAATATTATTATTCTGTTCATAAGAAAAAATAAAATATATAAGTCATCCACAAGATATAAATGTTTAACCAGAATATATTGTCAGATTTCAAGATCAGCAATCCTTATTTCGTTCAGAAAAAAAAACAAAAAGAAATTTGTAATTGATATTGTTTTGCCAAAACATACATCATTCGTAGAGTTCGCACATGCATGATTTCTTTGATTTCAAGATCTATCATTCGCAAGAAACTCTAAAAGCTGTTTTTTTTCGAGAGAAAAAACTTCCATTTTTTAAAAATCATCAATAAAATTTAACGATTTATTACTGATGAAATGATAATAATAATTATTTCAATCAGGGTTATGGTCAATGTCTCACCAACCATAAAATTGAATCTGTTGGATAAAATTTGAATTTATTAAAATTTATATTTTGTTTATTATTTCATGTTTCTTGCTTATCATTGTTTATTGATAAGACAGAAAAAAAACGAAATAACTATTTAGCATATAGATAAATAAACTATCTATAAAGCAAAACAAAAAAAAAACTTTAAAGTGATTTTTATTTATTTTTTCTTCTGTTCCAAATAAAACAAAGTGAAGAAATTGAAATAAAACAAGCATCTTTTTCACACAAACACAGAGGAGAACTCGTCGAGTTTTTTTTTCTCTTTGTTAGATCCTAAAAAACAACAAAACTGGTAAACGCATTCAAAATCAAGCAAAATTTGTAATCATGGGACGCAAAATTTTCGTTCTTTTCTTTTGGCTAGAGCAGAGAAAGAAATAATTTTTTCGATTCTTAGCACGTTCAATGTCAATTTCTGTTTCTTTTCAATTATTGAATTTTTTTTTGACGATTTTTTTGTTGTTGCTTATTTTTGTTCTTATTTCTTGTTTCCTAGACCCGAACAGTTACAGTTTCATAATTTTAAGGGGAGGGGGTAGTACGATGTGTCTGGACAGTGGAATAGATGAACCTTTTTGTTTGTCTTTTCTGTGTCTGTTTGTTTTGGGTGGTGAAGAAAAGATATTGATGAATTCTTTTCACCGTTTATATCTGTGGTCTTTCTAAATTCGATAAGTGTCAAATTTTTGTAATTTTTACCACTAGATGTAGTTTTTAAAAAAAAAATTATTTAATGGCTATTGGTTGTAATTATTTGTAGTATTTTTGAGCTTGAATCACGGAAAAAATTTGAATCGAATTGTTCTATATATTGTTTGTTATATTGCATGAAAATTTGGATGATAAATTTCTTTATCACTATCTTCAATAGCATTACACTTGTACATAGAATTTTTTTTTTTTTTTGATAAAATATTTTAAATATTTATTATAAACTTTAAATCTCAAAGCTTGTTTTTTTAGGTATTCTTTTTTTTATAAGTATTTCTTTTTTTTTTTGAAAGTTACATGTCATTTCTATTTTAGTGTAGAAATTCAAAAAGTTTTTTTTTGTATAGAATTCTAGTTTCTAATAATATTATTTTTTTTGAGACAAGAAAACAAAAATAATATGTTTGCATCGTTTTCAACTATGAAAAGAAAAACTAGTATTTGCGTATCAATATCATGAACGAATGCAAATATCTCATTGCATACCAACATCAAAGAATGTATCATTGAATGTTTGAGGAAATTTCACAGGAAAAAACTATTTAGAAAAAAAAAAATTATTAAAAATGTTCTGTTGAGATGGAAAAATCGAAAATCTATCAAGCCCAATGGATCGATGTTTTTTTTTTGTTCTCAACAGAATTCTTCAAAATTTTTTTCTTTTAATATCATCTTTGCATAAGATTCAAATGACTTTTAAATGGAACAAATAATACATGCTTATAAGGTTAAATCAAATATTTTTTCCTCAATTAAACATGCATCATTGTAGAAAAATGTTACAATTCAAAAAAAGTTTTACCAAACTAAACTCGATATTCAAAAAAAAAAAAAATTAAAAGATATTATTAATTTATTGAATCAATTAATAATATCTATATAATGAATCACATCTCTTTTGATTTGAAAATTTCAAGATTTTCATTTGAAGAAAAATACAGAGTTTTCAAACTTTGATGTTTACACATTAAACACAGCAAATTTATCACTTTAAAATAGAAAAACATTGCATTATTCTAAAAATTATTTAAGGCCTAAAAAGAATCATCCATTATTCTATTTAACATGGTTATTATGATTCTCGAATAAATTAAGATCAATAAATGAAATTGCAAATAACCGGCTGATTAATGTTTTTTTTTTTTTTGCTCGAGTAAAATATTGTCGGTGTATACTATATTTTTTTTTTTGAAAAAAAATTACCGTATACTATTTGCTTTGTAAGCTGATCATCTTCAAACAAAAAAATTATTGGAGTTTTACTTTGGTTCAATCATTTATATTATTAATATCCTAATATAACAATTAGGATACTGGCACGCAATCAACTAAAACTCATTGTCTTAATTCATTATTTTGTTTTTTTTTTATATATAGAGAATTCCAATATATGTGAATCGAATTAGCCACATTTTGTTTTTTTGCTTCAATTATTACTTATTTAACCCTTTTCTAAAGTCAATTATTCTTTTTACTTTGGCTCTGCTATTTTTAAGTTCAATTCCTAGAATTTTAAATAACTGATGCAAAAAAAAAAATTTTTTTTAAATCCATGAACGAGTGATTGATATTGTGGATGACTTTTTAAACTCAAAATTAATACTGAATGCTAGAATAATTCTTTAAAAATTGAAAGTTTGTCAGCTTGGTAGAGAAATATTTAAAATAGACATTTAAAGTTTTTTTTTGCAAAATTATTTCAATATTTTAATAGAATAAAAACCTTGAGTTATATTCCTTGGTGGATTCAAGAAAAAGAAACCCCGTGTGCACTTCTAAAGGTTAAAAGTTTTTCTTCATTCTGTTTTGTTTTTGTCTATTCTGTTTTTGTTCCATTTTATCTAATGACGTTGACTAATTTATTGACGTGCTCGGAATAAATAAAAATAAAAAAAGCCGAACTTTTTGGTTTTTTTTTCTTCTGATTGAAAATTAATCATCTTGAATGAAATAGTACTAGTAGAAAGTTTTTTTCTTGTTGTTCTTTGTTGGCCAAAAAAAAAAAAACAAAACAAAAAACTAGAATTTCTAGATTGAATTTTGTTTGGATGTTTCTGTTTCAATAATCAACAATTTTTAATTTATATGTAACACGTTTGTCTATAGAATTTGTTGGTTTTTTTTCTTTGTGGTTTTGGTTTTCATTAGCTACCAACTAGCAACCAAGAAAATATAATTGAATTGTCTTCACTATTTTTGTTGTGCTTGCCAAAAAAGTAAAGTTGTCAAATTTTTAAGAGAAAAAAAACTTTTAGTTCTATTTTAAGAAGTTTAGGGTATATTTCTCTCAAGAAACTTTGAAAAAGTTTTAAATGTTTTCAAATTTTATTGGAAAAAAATTCGACTACAGAGATCTAAATTTTTAATTTTAGGTTCAATCAACTTTACTTAAATCAATTGAATTCTCAAATCAGAAATTCATTAACAAAAAATTTTTTATTGTTTTACATTATCACACGTTTGAAAACTTCTGGAAGAAATTCAATGATATCATTTTCAGTTTTGTGAAAAGTCTACAATTCATCATATTTAGGCTTGAAGTTTTTTTCTTTTCTAAATTTTTTATTTTATTTTTTTGTTGAAATGCTATCACGATTATTTCTATATTTGTTTAGGAAAATATAGAAAAAAAATTATATTTTATCATTTTGTCAATATGAATTAATTTGATTTAATCTGCTTATTCATATTAAAATTAATAAAAAAAAAGGATAAAAATTTTACACACACAAGATCCACAAGACTCACACAGTTGACGCTAATAATTTATCGTGTATTTAGAGTGCGTGCGTGTTAATGTGGTTTGTGTGTGTGTTTGTGTTTCAGTTCTTTCCTTGTCTCGGTTCTTCCTACTGCTGTCGTCATTTCTGCATTGGCATTCAATTTGCATTCATTATTTATTCATTCATTCAGTTTTTGTCAAATATTTTAATTGACAAAAATTTTCCAGTCTTTTTAGTTCTCTCTTGTTTGGTTGGTTTGGTTTTTTTTCTGTTGAATTTCTTCTTTTCTTCTTGGTTAACACTTTTGTTGGAATTGTATTTTTATTTTTTATTTTACATAAATTTATTATTTATCTTTCTATTTTGCTGGTAGTTTGATTTTTTTTTTCTGTAGAAAAAAAATTAAATCAAAAAGGATTGAAATATAAATAACAAATAGATAAAATAATTTGTTCCCATTTTAAAGGGTTAATTTTCTTACAAATTTATTCGATTATAATAAATAAAAGATGTTTAGGCTTATTTATCTTTTTTTATGGTGGATTGGTATTTTTTTTGCCCGTATAAATTTCCATTTTGTAGCCAATTAAATTATGAGATTTTTTTTTAACTCTTCACTTTTTTTCATATCTTACCATCTTTTGATTCAATTAAATTTTGGCTTCAGATTTTTCATTGTTCATTATTTGTTCTGCTTCATGTCTTTTTTTTTTGTGGCGTGTTCGATTTACCAAAAAAAAAAAAAAAATAATAATAACGAATGAATTTATATTCTTTTTGTATTATTTTCATCATTTTTTCTGGTTTCATCGTTTTTTTTTCTTTTCATGTTGAGACCCAATAATGATACAGATTCTTTTTTCATCAAATTTTTTCCTAGAATTCTTTTTATTTGAATTTTTTTTTGCTCATAAATTTTTTATTATTAAATACAAAGCGTGAAATTTGTTTTTTTTTTTTTTTTTTGATGATGATGAAACAGAAAATAATAATTGTAATTTTTTTTTTAATTGAAAATTTTATCCAAATGAAACATTTGAAATTATTTTTTAATCAGCTTAAAAAAAATTAGATTTTTATTCGATTTAATTTATTATCAAAATTTTGAAAATTCAGGATTTTATTTAGCAAAAATGGAGCATCAAACAGGTTTTCGAAAATAATTCATTTCATTTTTTTTTTTTTTTTTTTGTTATAAATTTTTTTCTCTAAAATAATTTGTATCAATCATTGCAAATAATGAAAATAAAATTATCACTGCACATAAATAAGCCAAAATAGAAAATTCTTTTACCAGAACAACATAACATTTACTATTCTATTCTTACATGTTCTGTTCATTCAGTTCTGATTCGTTATATTATTTCCATTTTTATCATATCCAATGTGTATGGAGAAAAAACAAACCCAAAACAACAGCGATGATCAACTAAATTAATTCAATTAAATCATGTAATGTTACTGTGTGTGTGTGTTTGTGTGTATTATAAAAAATACATTGTACAATCGGCAATTTCATTGTTCTTGGAATTCATTTCAAAATCAAAATCGATTTTGGATCATGTCGAATTATAATAAAAATAACGAAACAAAAATTTCTGCTATTCATTATTTGTTGACATGATTGTTTTTTTTTATATTTTATTTTTTGCTGTTTTTTTCTGATCTTTAAATCAATTTGAGAAATGAACAGAGAGAATGTTTATGCTTCAAAATAAACTTGATATATTAAGATATAATGGAATTGTTTTTTAAAACTTTCTTGAAAAGTTTTCTCTTGATTGTCTATAAATGAAAACTACATTATTTTTGTGTTATTTCTATTTCATGGTTTGAATTCAGTATTTGTCATATTTGTGAGGATGATATGCGTGTGGGTGTGTGTGTGTGTGTGTGTGTTTTATTCTATTTTATACCCTGTGTTATAACATAAAATGTAGAAAAAAATAGATCTTTTATTTTGTTGAGCTTTTAAGCTTTTATATTCACTGTCCATATCATGGCTTATAGTTTGATTTTGGATTGTCGTCCAGAGTCTGTACTTAGAGAGTTCAGTATGGAAATTAAATTTAATCGTTAGCCAATGATTTTCTGTTTTGTTCTTTCTGTTGTTGTGTTTGAGTGGATGACATTTTTTTTTTCTTTGATTTTTTGGCTTTTTGATTTTGATATCGAACAATAAATTCTTCTTATTTTTTTCTGTATGAAAATGACGTTGATGGTGATTGGCAGAGAAAAAAAAAGAGAGAAAAAAAGAAATCTAAAAGACAAGTTGAAATCGAGAGATATCAGTGGAGACCAGAGAGTGAAAAACTATTCAACTGATCAATGACATGGGAGAGTTTGAGTTGACATCAAGTGAAACCACTGTCAAACAAGACTCAGAATACATTTTTTGTATTATTATTATTACTATTCGAGATTGGAATTCCAAATTTCAAATGAGCTTTGAATCAAGAATTTAGTTTTATTTTATGTTGAAATGTTTCATGTTTTTTTCTCTGTTTTCTAGAATTCAGAAGACTAGATTGACAAAGGTCGAAAACTTGATGAAATAAATTTTTATTTACGTTTTCAATCATTATTGAGTTTCATGGAATCCAAAAAAAATGTTTATTTCAAGTTAATCGGGTTTTTTAATCGAATTTTGTTTGAAAATTTTTTCTTTGGTAGAAAAACGAAACAAACATCGAAGTTAATATTTGTTGTTTTTTTTCAATACATTTAACCTGTTTGGTAATTGAATACAATTTTGAAATCCAAAACTTAAAACACACTGGCCAAATGAAATTTATGAATCAAATGTTCTTGAAACGCTTATATTTTCTTTTTTTGTATCGCTCTTGAAGTTTTCAAGAAAAAAAAAATTGATAAATAAATATCAGAATATATGATGAAAACTAATTCTCCAAGCCAACCCGTAACGATTGATTCGATTGTTTTGTTTTCATTATTTGACTGTTGCATCGAGTCTGTAGAAGATTTTCGGCTCTGGTTTTGGCTCTGCTTTGTTGTTTTCTTTACTTGATGTTACTCGCGGTACGAGTGTCTGTGTGTGTGTGTGTGTGGAAATAAATGACGTTTACTCTTGGAAAAACTAGAAGAAAAATCATTAAAAGTTTCCATTCTCTTTATTTATTTCTTTTTTTTTTGGAACGTTTTTCTGTTTTTTTTTGAATTTTGTTTGTATGCTTCGTTGTTGTTGTTGTTTTTTCTTCTTCTTTTTGCTCTTTTTCTTTCTTTCTTTATTTTATCCATTTTTGGCATCATTAATCATCACAAACAACCAAACAATACTGAAAGAAAATGAAACATTCTTTGGATGATAGAGCTGTGTGTTTGTTATGTCATAGGGTGGTGTGTGTATATATGGGATTGGTATCACACACACACACACACACACACAAAACTATGAACAAATGATCAATGACATCATGGGTATTTCTTGAAACTTTTTAGTTTCAGTTTTTTTTCTCTCCTCCACTATCACACTATATTTACTGATCGAAAATAAGAAGAAGAAAGAGAGAAAAATTGCTGATCCAGATTGTTTTTTATTTGTTTGTTTGTTTGTTGGTTGCTTGCTTGCTTATTTGCCGCTGCTGCCATTTTCTTCTTATTAAAACTATCATTTTCTTTATGGTAAGAAAAAACAACAACAACATCCAACCAATACCAGAAAAGAACCGAAAAAAGAAAAGAAAAACAGTTCTAGTAATTGACATATTGAAAAATTGTATTTTCACAATCTTTCGTTCGATGGCGTAACAAGGAAAAGAGAGAGAGAGACAAGGATAAAGTTTTTTTCTCAAGTCAAAACCAAAAATAAAAAAACCAGAAAAAATGTATTTTTAAAATTTGGAACTAGAATTTTTCGGAAAACCAAAACCCGTTTTTCTTTTTCTGATATATAAAGAAAAAAAATTAAATTCTTTTCTCGTTATGAAGGAAATTTTTTGTTTTCACTATTTTAAATTTTGTTTTTTTTTCTGTGGAATAAAGTTTAAAATTGAAATTCTACTGAATATTGCACCAAACAGAGTTGAAATCAATTTTGACTTTCTCACTATGAGAAACTCTGTTCAACTGTCAACATTCGTTTCATCTGTTCATTTCGAAATTCAATTTTAAAACAAAACCAAAACAACAACACTAATAGCGAGAAAAAAAAGCTCTGAACAGAACATTTAGTTTGAATTGAAAAATATTTAATATCTGAATTCCAAATTATTTGCATACCCACGCCAAACACATACACACACACACACCACACAAACGCGTCACCAAACTTTAACACTTTTGCGTCTTGATTTTAATAAAATTCACTAAAAAAAAAAAAAAATTATGACTTTGATGATGAAAATTTGAACGATTAGTGTTTGCTCGAAAAAGGTCTTATTCAAAGTTTTTATCAAGTTTTTTTTTCTCTAAAAAATAAATCTAAACAGAATAATTTTTTTTAAACGTTTCCAAAACTCACCAAAGGGAATTTCGTTTTAAAGTGATATCAAATGATCAGGCCATTTATTTTAGAAAAAGTCTCACAAAGTGTCCACATTTTTGTCAACAACGTGTTAACAAAAAACAAGAGAGAGTTTTTTTTTCGTATGTCAACATTCGGTTTTTTTTCTGGTTGCAAGCTGTCTTTGATTTTTTTTTTTTGAATAAATGAAAATTTACCTAGGTCTTCAACTGGCATTGAATGCGAAAGTTTTTTCTAGCCTTGTTGTAAACAATAGACAAGAAAAAAAAAATATTAAATTTTTTCTCTGATGTTATTAAAAAAAAAATAGAATCTAGTATTCTGGTCTTGTTTTTTTTTCTGATCTTCATCATCAGCATATTTGACTCAGGATATGAAATTTTTTTCTCAGCTAAATTACATAGAGCTGTTTATCATCAGAACTCTAAAGATTAAAAGAAAGGTTTTTAAAAATTTGAAAAAGAAAAAAAAAATATAGAAAGCTAAGAAAAAATATTTCTATGTTTCTAAATTTTCATGTTAATCAATTGGTTTTGGAATAAAAAAAAAAAACTCAAACATTGTCGAATTGAATTGAAAATTGTTAGTTTTTTAAACAGCTCTAAACAGTAGTGATTTGATTAATCACTTGGAAAAACTATTGAAATGATTGCATTTCAAAATTAATTCTTTTCTGCCAATAATTATCGATGATAGGAAGGAGGAAGTTTTCTCTAAAGTGATGTAATGAGTTTTTATTTTGGTTATTTGATGATTGATTGTTTGTTTGTTTGTTTTTTTTTTTTTTGGTTGATTCTTTCAATTAGACGATGATTTATATCTACCTAAATGGAGAATATTGCCCTCTCTTTATATTCCAATCGTTTTTGATTGTTTGAAAAAAAATCATTTGTTTCTGTTCTGTTTTCTCTTTCAGCAAATGTTTCTTTTTAATCATACTTCTATGTAGGTTTGGAATGAAATCACAGTTTTTTCCGGATCTTTTTTTTCGAAGTTTCATCAGTTTAAATCTAGGAAATTTTTAAAGTGGACTAAATTTGTAAGAAAAAAAAATTTATAGTTTTGATTTTTTTTTTTTTTCGCTCAACAACCAAACAAAAACGAAATGAATTTATGATACAATTTCGAAAATAGAGAAAAAAATTAAACTATCTATGGATTCGGTCGATTGGGTTTTGTTTTGTTAGTTTTTGGTTTGCATACATCAATCATCAATTTCATCTTAGCTTCGGTGTTGTTATTGTTTTTTTTTTTTTTTTTTTGTCAAAATTGTTCCAAAATGTACTTGTGATTTCACTTTTGAAATTTGGACTCATCATCATTGTCTAGTTCGAGATAGTACCGAGTAGTATCGACATCAAACCAAACACCATTCGTTTGTTCGTTCGTTCGTTCGTTCATTCATTCAAACACAACACAACACAAATCTATTTGTTTTTATTTATCCATTCATTTTTTTTTCGAATCTGTGTTGGTTTTTGTCTGATTACAGTTTTTTTTTCGATCTTCGTCATTGTGTGGTATTTACTGTGAAATAAAAAAATTTGTATTTTCTTGTTTATTTTTTTAATAATATTTCTTTAAAAAAAACGAAGTTAAAAGTAGTTTATTGGAATGAAAACTTTCAATAGACTCTCCAATATTTTTTTGTGCAAAAATTTCAAGTATACTAACAAAAAATACATATCACTATTCACCATAGTTATATTTGTAAAAAAAAAAAATAATGTATTGGATCATCAATTTTTCTCAATGAATTTTTCTTTTTAGAAAAAAAAGACTAGAAAGCATTGTATGTATGTTGTTTTGTACGAACATCGTTTGATCGAAACAAGCGAGAGAGCCGCAAAACGAGAGAATCTTTTTGTTTTGTAAAAAAACACCAAATTCCAATACCATAAAGCGTGATAAGTTTTGCTTCTCGCTTGCTTGCTTGTTTGCTATATTATGACATGAGAGAATCACTTTTAAGAATTATCATCATCATCATCATCATGAATAATCATCGTTATTTTATTTGAAAAAAAATGAAAAGTGTACTTTTTTTAAACAGTTTTCTGTTCATGCATGAAAAGTTTTCCTCTGACGCCTGTTTGGAAAAAAAGAAGTAGGAAGTGGTGGTGGTGGTGGTTTGAAAACTATCGTTTGGTTATTTTGGTTATTTTTTTTTGAATCAAACTTTGAATGAATGTATTGTGAAATAAGAAAATCACATCTTATTCTCTTTCACTCTGAATAGTCTTAATTCGATTTTTTTTTGATCAATCATTTTTTGTCTCTTTGTTCCCTGATTCTTAAATCGTTTGATGATTTTGGACTTTAAAAATTTATCGAATATTAATAATATATATCGTTTTGACTATTATTACTGTGGCAACAGCCCAAGAAAAAAAAATAAAAAGAAAAAACTATTGAATTTTAACATCAATGTTATCTGAAAATATTTTTTTTTCTAGAAAAATTTCCTTCTTTTCTCTTTGTCGTTTCAAATTCAAAATCAAAGCATTTTTTTTATGAAAAAAAATAAAGGGTCGATATTTGTCAATAAATCGATACCCGGGCTTAAGTTAGTGTTAGTTTCGACCTCTGTCCCATTTCACCATCTATACAGGAAAAAAAAAATGAGTTTAATAGAATTTTGATATTTTCGAAAATGCCATTCCATTTAATAAACGAGCAGAGAAGAAATAATCAAAGTTTACTTTAAAAATTATTGAACTTTTTTTATTTATTTATTAACACGAAAGAAACAAACGGAGAGTGAAAAAAGCTAAATTTTTTTAACTAAACATGTCAATAATAAAAATAAAAACTGGACATTCTTGTTTTGGTCAATTCTTTGTTATTGGTTCAATTACGTGATTAGAACTAATCTTGCAAACTTTTTCTCCTTATTCTTTCTAATATTTATTTTTACTGTTCATAAAATTCATTCAATCACTGGCTTGGCTTCTATTATTTGATTTTGTTTGAAGATCTTATTTGTTTATTGGACTCTATTTGTCCAACAGTTTTTTTTTCTTTTTCTTCTTTGTGTTGTCTCTCAGTGTTCTGTTTTGTGTTTGGTTCAGATTACTAACAGATTTTTTTTTTGAGTTTCTTTCTTTTTGGGATCATACAAACACTTGGCGCTAAACACAAGAGCCATACAAAACTTACATTCAAAATATGTGCAATACCAGTTTTCTCAAAATTTTTAATTTTATTTGACTTGAGATTTTTTTTTATTTTTATTGTAAGATAGCTGTGTTTAAAACTCTCCATGGTATCGAGGAGTTTACTACTTTTTGGATGATGTCTTGTCAGACATTCTAAATATGTATGGGGATTGTTTTCCCTTTGATGGTCGATGGAGAAGAAATTTGAAGAACCTTTTTGTTCTTTGTTCTCTAGTTTCTAGAATACTCCATTAAGACCAATGTTTACTTTGAGAACCTATTTAGAAGTGAAATTGGAATGTTTTGAAGATTTTCTTTCTTCTGTTGTTGGGATTGTTGTCCAACAACCAGTTTGGTTGTTTGAAGAGAATGAGTGCTGTTTGATGATTTCCTGTATTATTTCTTTTGAATAGTCTTTTGGCTATTTGTTTGAGTTGAGTCGTTCACAATGTTTGTAGTTCTTGAATTTCTTCTTTAGTCACTTTTTTTCTTTATTATCATAGATGGTTCAAACAAACAGAATGAAGCTTTGAGATTCAAAGCTTTAAGAATTTTTTTTTTCCATGAGGTTTCAATAAAAATTCATTGAAGTGTTTTGAAATAATTGATTGATTCAGAATTTGAGAAGAGTTTTATGAAATTTTCTTTTAAATATCTTTTTATAAAAAAAAGAACAAAAAAGCTTTACAAATAACTACAAATGATTCGGTTTTGATAATATCCTCTTGAATATTGTTTTGGATCAAAATTTAATTTATTTTCTTGGCATGAAAAAAAATAAATAAATCCATAAAATAAAGCTTTAAGAGGTTGAAATTTGAAAGCTTTCATTTCATATAGACAAATATTTTATTCTTGAAATTTCTATAGCCAAAAATTTTTTAATCAATCAATCATTCGATTTTTATAATAAAAAAAATTTATATTTAATAATTTTTTTTTGTTCTAAAAAAAAAAAGTTTGAAAAATTTTATTTCTTAAAAAAAGTTTTATTCTATGTTATTGAAAATCTATTCAATAACACTAATAATATAGCAGGGTAGAGAGTTTTTTTCGGCAAATCAATTCAACTGAAAGAACTTTGAGAGAAACTTAAAAATCAATATATGACTAGAAAAAACGTTCGAGATTTGAATTGATCAATCCTTGTGAGAGTGTGAGTTTGAGTTTTAAAATTTAAATAAATCGATTATTTTAATCACGTATTTTTTTTCTTGGTTTTGTTTTTGATGATGATTATTTTATTGCTTTTATATATTTCACTTTGGGTTGTTTGTTTGTTTCGCACTTTGTTTATTTCTAGAGTTTTTGAACTTTTTTTTTCTGTTGTTCTTGTTGGGCTTTCTATCTCTCCATTAGACGGAAAGAGGCATTAATTTGTTGATCAAGTGATTGTGGTGAGTGTGTGAGTGTATGTGTTTGTGTGTGTGTGTATGTATGTGGTGTGTGAGAATGTGGTCAAACTTTGCAATTTTCCCAAAGTTTTTTCTATCGATTTGAAGAGGTTGCTTGTTTATGGTGTGTGTTGTGTGTGTTCATGTTGGCAGAAAGTTGTTTCAATTTTTTGCTGGAGCAATTATTTTTGATAACCAAAATTTTTTTTAGTGAAAAAATTGATGCTTTAAATTTTCTGTGTATGGCCGATTGATAGTGTTCAGATGGTGATGATAATGATTTTTTCCTTCTTTTTTTTAAAGAATAGAAAAAAAATTTTGATTGATCACACTCAATAGAAAACAAAGAAAAGATCAATCGATGATATACAAAGATTTTTCTTCTCCTAAAGTTTTCAATGAGGGTTTGGTCTTTGTTTTGTTTTTCCAACTTTTCCCTTAGATCTATCAAATTTTTTAGTTCTATGATGATGGAACATGATGTGGAGCAAGATTCTTTTGCTTTCTTGTTTTTTTTCGATAATTTGTTGTTGTCACGGACAAGAGGTTTTGATTTAAAATTTTTCATTTTTATATTTCATTTTTTTTATTATTTCAGTTTTGATCCACTTTCTTTGTGAAAGACAAGAAAAAAAAATTCAACCAACAACAACAACAAGATAATGAAGCAGAAAACGAATGAAACGATAAAAGAAAATGATGAAAAAGTCATAAAAATCGATTCGACTCAAAAATTTCTTAGAAACTTTTTCTCTTTTTTTTTTTGTTTGTTTGCTTCGCACATTTTTTTTTGGATACAAATTTATGCTTTGCATTTCTATTTTCCTCTATTACAGAGTTTTTTTTTCAAGAATTTTCTTGTTGTATTCTGGGATTTTTATTGTGTGAGTGTGTGTTATGTTCAATATATCGATAGTAGTTTTTTTTTCTCAGTTTTGAAATGATTTTTATCGCCGTCATCATCATTTTTTTTCCCGGAACTTTTTCCGATAAATTCGAGTGTTATTTTTTGTTGGTAACATCTGTCTGTTTTTTTTTTTTTTTTTTTTGATCCAAAATTCTTTAAAGTTTTTGTTTAAAGAGTTTTGGATAATGAACAAATGAACGATCGAAAGAAGAAGAAGGCGAATCGCTAAGAAAATTTCTCCCGTTTCTTTTCAGTCTTTAATATGGTTGAGTGTTTCTAAAATTTTTTAATATTTTTCAAACTGAAAAATTTTTTTTCTATTTTTCACCAAGTCAACAACAGATTTGAAGAGAGTTTTTTTAAATAAAAATTTAGGACAATTTTTTACTGTCTCAAACAAACATAAAAATTGATGTTTTTTTTTTTTTTGAACCAAAGAAATACTTGGCAAAAAATTGGCATATGGGTAGTGAAGCAGTGGGATGGTGGTTTGTTTTAATTCTTTGAATTTCCAAGTTGTTTTCTCTGAGCCAATTTTCTCTTGGCCAAATCGATTTTTAGAATCTTTTTGGTTAGAAAAATATGTCGAATATGAAACCAGATAAGAGAAATATGATGAAGATCGTCATTCATCATTGATCGATTGTCGTGTCAAAAGAGCTACCATGTGTTGAATTGTCAGTTTCGATAATTGAATTACCAAAATAAAACCAATTAAAACAAATTTCTTCGTTTTTTTTTTTTTATTAATTATTGAAAAAGTTGTTCAAATATATGAATTGAATACCAAGAGCATGTATGATAAACAATTGTTGTCTTCTACTTTTTTTTTGTCCAAATGATGGTTTTGATGCCGAAAACTTTATTCATTGCCCTCGACTCGAATTCGATGCAATAATTTTGATCATGGGTTTAAAAAAAAATCATTTTTGTTCAATTAGTAAAACTCAATTCACAAGAGAATCGACTTAATTTTTTTAAATTAATCTATCTATTTATATTTAAAATTAAGCAGAAATATATTAAAATGACTCGAAGAATGACATCCAATTACATTGATTTTAACAATAAATTTCAGAATATTTTTCTTGACTATTTATAAATGTTTGATTGTTATAGTTTTTGTTTTTCATTCATTGAATTCTCAGTGTTTTAATTCAATGTTGTTATTATACATTTAACTAAGCTGATAATGATGGTTCAATTAATAGTAAAATGTTGGAATTCAAGTCGATTCTTTGTAATTGTAATTCATGTTATTCTCAGTCAACTATTATCTATTGATGTTCATTCGTTTTACTCAAATTTTTTTCGTTTTTATGATTTTAATTCTCTCTTGTATTTGCAAATTGAAAAACCTTGTATTTTATTTGAGATTTCATAAATATATTTGTTCGAAAATATAATGAGACAGGCGTTTCACTGTTTGTATGTATGAGTTGGTGTGTGTGTTGAAAGAACAAAAATTCTATTGGCAAAAATGTTTGTGTAATTAGTTTAAATAAAGGAAACACTGAGAAAATGAATGAGAATTTCTTACATAAACAACAACAACAACAAAATTTTGGATGCATTTATTCTTTTCAAGTGTTACAAGTTTTTTTATTGTGTTATTTTCTTCCTCTTTCTCTATTGTTCATTTTCCAAACTAATCCTTCTTTATTAATTAATTTTGGATCACACCAAAACACAGAAACACGCACACACACACACACACACAGACACCAAACACAGAGTAACATTGTTCTTATTTTTATAATGAATTGCATCGCCTCCAACTCTCGTTTCTAACTATGAGTTTTGTATTGAGTTTGATTCGCTTTTCGCTCTCTTAAAGTAGCATTACATTTTCTAGTGGAAAAGCTTTGGATGAATCTTTTCAAATTACCATAATTTCTTTTTTTTTTCTTTGTTATAGTTTTTTTCTTTTTGGTTTTATTAGCTTTTTCATGTCAACATGTTCTAAAATGATAATAAAAAATATTTGTTGATAAAATTTGAAAATATTATTTGCTATAAAAACAAATTAAAAACATTGTGGATTCAATTAATTGTCAATTTTAATTAAAAAATTTCAATTAAATTTTTTAAAGTTTCAATAAACATAGTGGAAAACTTTTTATGAATTTTCATGAATTCGAATTATTTTTAAAATGAAAGAAAGAAAGGAATAATAAATATTTTGATTTTCAATAGAAATCATCGATTTGAACTAAAGTTTTTCGAGAACCCAAATGTTAATTATAGCTAGGAAATTATTTGTTTTAGATTCGATTTGTTCTACTGGTAAAGAAACTGTTGAGGAAAAAAACTATTTGTTTTCTATTCGTTTTGTTCGATACAAAATAGAATCAGTTTCTTCGAAATGATTGGTCAATTACTTTTTTTTGTCAATTTAATGAATGACCTGAATGGTTTTCAAAAATCAATCAAAGTTTGCTTTTTTTTCAATATCTATATCTATTGTTTGTTCGCTGTTATAACTATCGAAAGCTTTTTCATTTGGTTCCGTTGTTTCATTCCAGAAATATTCTGAAAATGTCAGAAATAAAGAAAAAAAATAGAACATTTTATTTGATTAACCGGAACTGATAATTGCTTTACATTAGCCTTCACCTTGTAGAAATCATTATGCTCATTCATTCATTTATTCGTTGGTTCAGGTTCGAGAAAAATATATTAATTGCTATTTATTTGACCATTTTATTGTCAATTTTTTCCTAGTTTTTCGTTAAGGTTTGTCTTTTGATCTCAATTTTTTTTCTGTTTGCCATTTTTTGTTCCATTTTGTTGTATGCTTAGAAAATTTAAACAATGTTTGATCGTATTTATCGTGCTTAAACTGATCATTTTTTATATATCATTTGATATATTCTCTGTTGTTTCATTTATTAAATGTTTAGAACCGACAGTAAACTTGCTTAATCGCTAATTATAGCTAACCAGAGTTTTTTTCTTTCTGCAAAATTTTTTTAGTTGTGTTTATTACAGAAATAAAAATGTTTCAATACAGTTTTTGAACTAATAAATTTGTTTTTCAATGAAATTTTTTATAATTCATTTTTTCATAATTATTAAACGAACCGTATCAGATTGTTTAGATGTTTTTTGTTCTGTTTCAGAAATAACCAAGTTTTTTTGTGGGTTTTTAGAAAACGCCTTTCGGCTAAAGGTTGTTTTTTCTGTCAAAAGTACTTTTTTTTTTTGAAAATAATTGAATATTGTCAATGACTGTAAATCATTTTTGGAAGGAAATCTCTGTTACGAATCACCAAAAACCTCTTAATCCTAATTAAGGGTCTCGGCAAAGCTTGTACCCTAAAGGCAAAGCACCAAATTTTTCTTCAGTTCTTAACAAAAATTGCGGGTTGATATTGTTGCATAGGGTCTATTTAAGAGATTAATGCTGCCGCTTCAAAAGATTTAAACTCAGAGTTTCAAAGAGTTGTTATTTTAAACTGGTCCAGAAACACAAAGTAAATTTTTTTCATAATTTGAAATAATAATGTTTTCAAAAGTTTCTGTAGTTTGTCGATTTGTTTTGAGTTATTTTTTTCTACATACGGGAAAAAAAGTTAAATAATGAACAGTTTCAATTATTGCAAAATATCTTTTTTTATGTTCTCTGCTGTTTTTTCTCTCTTTGGTTTGTTCTATATCAAATTT
This sequence comes from Octodonta nipae, assembly GCA_034190945.1. Taxonomy (NCBI): domain Eukaryota; kingdom Metazoa; phylum Arthropoda; class Insecta; order Coleoptera; family Chrysomelidae; genus Octodonta; species Octodonta nipae. The sequence goes on along the minus strand of JAVLUE010000412.1, from coordinate 111,926 downwards.
TTTTTTTCAGTGTGTGTTTGATTCATCAATTTGATCAACTGAAACATTTCATTTTCATCAATAGTAAATGCTGTTGAAAATCGATTTTTTTCTGTGTTCTCTCTCGTTCTGAACAACAGTTTGGACACAAAGTTTATTTTTAATTAGTTTGAATCTTCTCGATCAATATATTGAGAAAAAAATGAGGCAAACTGAAACATTAATCGATTGATGGTTTCAACGACGTTTACAAGTTTCACTACAGATGCATCTCTCAACGCATGTTGTTCTGACGATGCGTTTGTATTGAATGAACGAAAAAAAAAACTCAAGAACCTATCCGAAAAGATTGTCACACAATTGAATTTCACAATACAAAAGCGTTCTAAATCAATTACTGGTTCCGAAAATTAAGTTAATTAAATAGAGAATTTTTTCTATTAGAAGTAGCAATTTTTTTTTTAGATTGAAAAAAACGAAATTTTTTTTTTTTAAACAAAGAAACTTCTAAACTCTTGAACGTTAATTTGAATTTTTCGGTTTGACGAAACGTCCCACAGCCATCATTTTCATTCGAATAGATTGAACCTTCAATAGTGTTATAAGGGTTTAAAGTTATCAAATTTAAGAAATAATTTAAGATTTTTTAAAGTTCGTAAAATTTAATTTTAAATTTCTGTTAGTCTCTTTGATCAATCAGTTTTTTTTCACAAAAAGAACAACTTTAAAAAAAAAAGAAAATTCTTTTATGAAATAATTCAATCTTTTCATGAACAAATGAGAATTGACAAGTAAAATTTGAAATCGATTTGAAGGATATTTTTCTTTCAATTGCTTAGTAACTGCTTAACAATCCAATTTTTTTCAATTAAAAAAAAAATCCAAGTTTGAATTAATGTTTTCCAATTGGAATAAAACTACACGGCATTAATACTTATTATTCAAATCCAAATTTTTTCTTTGGGAGCTTTCGAAAAAAAAATTGGGGAAACAACAATTCGATCAATTAATAAAAACAGCAATAATAATTCTGGGGATTATTATTTCAAAACTAAAATTTGATTTGAACGAAATTGATCAGAAAAAAACTTTTCACACAAATTTTCTTTTTTTTTTGTGTGAGTAGTTTTCGAAATTTTTAAATAATACCCGAAACTTCAATTATCGAGATTCTAGGAAATTGAAATCAATATTTGAGATGATGATGATGATGAAGGGAAAAAATGGTTTTTATAAAATTTTCTATTCGAAACGTATAATTAAGCTCGATCACCAAAGAGAAAAAAAGTTTTGAAATAATTTTCTATTTTTTTATTTTCATTTTTAAATGGAACAAGCATAATAAAAAATCGATTCCACACTGAATGAGCTTGAATTGCATCGATTGGGATTTTTCTCATATAATAAAAAATATAAAATTTTCGATTGCAATTTTTTTTCAGAAAAAAAACTACGTCATTCAAATATTTCAGTAGGCACAGCAGGCGTGTTACCACTGAAATATCAATAAGCTCACAAAAATTTTTTTTTTTAGTCTTGTAATTTTGGAACACTTTGCTTGAGTTTTTTTTTCACATTGAATTCATCAATCTTAGAATTTTTTTTTGTTTTGTTTGCGATCAACATCAACAAAAATATTTGTTTTTTCTCAAATTTCAAATTCGTCAAAATTCATAGATCAGTAAAGTTTGAAAAAAGCATTCAAGTAAAACAATGGATCTTCAAGAAATTCTCTTTTTAACAAAGCTGATTACCATTTTATTTATCCAATTACAAGCTTTATATATTGATCAATAGTGAAAATAAATGAATCATAAAAGCTTTTAGTTCAGATTTGCTTGAAATTATTCTTAAACCTGTGCCATAGCTAAGTGAAAAGTGTCAATTAAATTTTTTTTTTTAATGAGAGAAAATCAGGTTGATTAGTGTTAATTCCAATCAGGTTCATAAAATTCCATTCAATTATTTTAAAGTTTCTGAATTCTCTGAAAACAGATTTTTTTAATATATTAATGGATACAAGTTGTTTTTTTTTTTTTTGGAAAAAACTGATCTGACTGGTTGATAATTTCTTTTTTGTTAGTTTTTCTTAATCTTTTCAGATTAATCTTTAATTTGAAATTGATTGTGTGCACGCATCATTTTTTTTTTTTTTGAAATAATTATAATTTCATATAATTTTTCATACAAACACATTACGTGACAAGTGATGTTTTTGATACTCTGATTTTTTTCGACAAAAATTCCAAAAAATTGAAAAGATTTTCTCAGATTCAGATTTGAACTGGCTTATCATTCGAAGAAAAAATCTCGATATGTTTTTTTCATTATTATTTCAACAAAACTGATTATTAGGTTTCGAAATGTTGCATTTTTTTGAATTTTTTTTCCAACAAAACTCTCTCGTTTGTTTTGTATGAAAAAAAAAAAATTTTCTGACAAACATTCGATAACGATTTGATGTATTTTCTGCCATCATTTTTTTTTTTAAGTTTCAACAGAGGATTTTTTTTTTAATATCCAATGGTTTTTTTAACATCTTTTTTTGTGTTTTTCTCTGGTTTTTGATAAGGTTTTTTTTTGATGGTTTTGTTTGTTCGAGATTCTTGTTGCAAGTTGAAACAAGGTTTATATTTGGTTTTGCTCCCATACACACCCATTTGATGAGATTGAGTTTTTTTTTTTGTTTTGATCTTTGTCGGTACAAAAAAAATATTGCGAGTTTGATTAGCTTTTTTCGTGAGTCAATAACGTTATTCGTTATTTTCGCTGCCTCTTTTACTGTTTTTTTTTTTTTTTGGTATTGTGTTTAGTATATTATTATCCATTACAATTAATATTGTTTGATCATTTCATGGAAAATTTGATTCTTTTTCTTTTGGTGTATCGAGTCAACAAATAAAAACCATGCTTCAAACTTGATCAATTTAATTTACAAAGTTTTTTTTCAATATAAAATATATATTTTTTCAATCAGAACCAGATTTTTCTTGTTCACTTCTTTTTTTCTAAGCTTTTGTCAAAATGTTGAAAAAAATTTAATAGCAAAACCCAGTAATTTTGTTTTGTGTGTGTTCTCTCTATGGTTTGATGTATTGAAGTTTTTTGTTGTTTTCGTCGCCTTTGTTGTTAGTTTTTTTTTTTCATAGTTGTTGCAATGATGGTGGTGGTTTTTTAGCATCGTGTCAAAACCGATAACGATGTCAGACAGTCTCAAAATGAATTTATGAAAAAAGAAAAAAAACGGGCTTCATCGTTTTTTTTCCTTTTCTTTCTGGTAAACATTTTTTTTTCCTATTCTTCGTTTTTGTCATTTAATTGAATCGACAAATCGATCAAATACGAGTTTTTTGTTGTTGGATGTTTTGGGTTGGTTGGTTGGTTGGCTGACTGTGTGTGTGTTGCTGTGTGTCATTATTATTGGGAGAACAACGAACCAAATAATACCAACTATCGTTGTTCTCAACACAACAAACAAACAACCAACCAAAGCAAAAAAAAAACCAACTACTACCAAAATTTGACAGAATCTACATCTGTTTTGATGGTTTTGTTGTTGGTTCTTTCCATCTATCTCTTGTATTTATCTATCTATCTATTTATTTACCATATCAATCCATTCATCCACACACACACACATGCTACATAACCAAACCTTTTAATTTGGGTTTCATTCTGGCTTTTTTTCTTTTCATTATTTTAGTACGTTTTGGCGTTGAGTGATTGTCTCGAAAACACAACAACAACAACACAAACTGACAATGCATCAAATCTTTGTATCAGTTTTTTTTTTCTTTTATTCAATGCCGCCGATGTTAGGCCCATAAGAATACGAGCGTGAATCGGAATTTTTTCTCTTCTTTTTTCTGATTTTGATTGGTTGTGGTTTGCAAAGCCTGTTTTAGTTGTTTGGTTTTTACCATAAATACAAACACAACACTCTGACAAAAATACTTATTCATCTTCTGTATTCGAGGCAAATAGAAGTTCAAGAAATTCTGGCTAAATTAGCTTAATTTTATTTCTCCTTTATTCTTGTGTTTGAAAAAAAAAAAATAAAAAAAGCTTTCAAAAAATGTATTGTTAAACTATGATGTATTTGAATGTATATCGGTTCCGTTTTTTTTTTTTTTGAATAGTTTTCTAAGAGAAATTTTTCTCTTAAAATTTTTCTTTTTAGCTTAATAAAAATTAGAATCAGGAATATGTAAATAGATTTATTTTATTGTTTTGGGAATTTCTCTTGTGATTGCTAGAAGCATTGTTTTTCTTTTCAATTTTTGATTGTTTCAAAAGATGTTTCAGTTATTTTTTATTTTCATGCTACAAGGTGTCATGAAATGGATTTTTTTTTCTGTTCTGATTAAAGTAATTTTGTTTTTTTTATATTGTTGTTTTTGTGCACGGTTTTACACTTGAATTAGTGGAAAAAACTCTTTTCTAATCAAATAAGACACTAGAATTATTAGTTTAAACCAGTGATTCTTAAAGTGGGCGTCGAATGATCTAGGGGGGCGGTGAGGACGACTGGTTCTTATTCTGGTTTGTTCGGTCATTTTATTTTGTCGGGAAAGAGATCACAGGTTTAAACAGAAAAATTTTGTTGAAAATTTATTTTTAAAAATGGGAAAAATTCTTTTTAAAAAAAAATCAGCCAAAATAAAAAACTTTGAACTTTTGAAATAAAACTTTAAAGGTAGTTTTTTTTTCATTCAAAATATTTTAAAAGAAATAATAACTTGTTTGGTTTATTTCACAATTTGAACTAACCAGAAGCTGAATAATCATTGAAACAAAAATCTCTTTTTATAAAAAAAAAGATGAAAACATTTTTTTTATTTATTGATGGAAGAAAATTAACCGAATAGTTTTTGTATTTTGTATATAATTATCATTATCAAGTCAAACGACAAGGCGGCATTTAAATTTTTTATTTTCAAAAGGCTCAGATGAATGCTAATTTTTTTCTATAGAAATAAAAAAAAATAAAATAGAAAATGAGAAAAAAAATCATGTGGATCTAGCTTTTAATTTATTCCATTTCAATTAGCATTCAAATGGAAGATCCATGTCAATCTTGGCGTGATTTAAGTTTGCTTCTTCGTTTTTCTAAATTTAAATTTTTCTTTATAATGCAATATGCAGAACTGAAATATTCAATTTCTGGTTGTGATAACAGCGAATAATCAAATTCTGATTCCGAAATTCAATCTGATAGATTTTTTTTACGTCATTTTAAATAGAAAATTTGAAATTTGACTTAGAGCAACAAAAGTTAACATAAATGTTTCAGTTTTTTGTTTTTTTTTTCTTATAATCAAATGAAATTTTTTTCTTTGAATTCTAGAATCGTTGTTTTTTTCATTAACTAACACTGTGAAGTGTGATAACAATGATACAAAGATATTACTGTGTGTTCAATAAATGGTAAAGAAAAACGAATTCTTGTTTTTCCGGTTTTTATTGTTAATGTTAAATTGAGATTTTTTTGTTTCTATCTTCAACAATATTTGATAGTTGGCTGTATTTTTGATAAATTACAGAAAAACTTGTATGAATAATAGAAATTCGAAATTACCAAATAACATTAATTTGTTCATTTCATTAGCTTCTCAATCATTTATGTCGAAAATATAATTATTTATTGTTTGTTTTTTTTCTCGGTGAACAATGGCTCAAGAAAATAATTTTAAAGTAGACTTGAAAAATAATGAACTATAGAAGAATATATGAATACCATCAACAAACAAACTAATCTTGAATCAAACTGATCAAGAATGAGTTTTGACTCTTTTTTTGTTGTTGTTTTAGTTTCTCGGCTTTCTTTTTTCTTCATAAGATGCGTTTTTTTTGTACTGTTAAACCATCACATCCAATAACTTTCCTCTTTTTTGATGCAATCAGATAAATGAATTCTTGTGCACTAATCAAATATAGTTCTTCATGCTCTTGTTGTGGGGATATACTTTTTTTGACTACAATATAGCCAATAGATTCTTTCAATGGTATTGCTGTTTGATAAATATTTTTTGTCAATCCTTTTATTTTGTTTTAAAATTTTTTTGAAAAAATCATAAGAATACACAGAAGTTTTTTATTTTTTCAAAATATAAAGTTTTGCAATTTTTAGAAGAATAATGCCGCCAAGCTGCGGGTTAAATTCAGGAAGAAAAAAAAACGAGAAATATTCTAATGAATTCTTTAATTTTGGTACGCAAATTTCCATTCTTAATACTCTAACAATAACAACTGAAAGAAGAATTCGTTTTTTTCTTTAGTTTCTATAATCAAACACAAACGAAGACATTAAAATGGCTGTATGAAGAAGAGGAAAAGAAAATCATCTGGCTTATTTTAACATGTTAATTTTGCCAAATGGAATAGAAAAAAGTTCTTGCAAGTTTCATTTAATTTAACACATGAGTGAAACTTTTAGTAATTTTTTTTTTACATTAGTCACGATAACAGAATTGTTATATTTATTTTTTAAAATAATAATAATGAAGTGCTTGAAGATATTTGATATTGAAATTGTGTACTATCGAAATTGTATTGAAAGTTTTTTTTTGTTGATACTGTTTTTTGTTTGAAAAAAAGAAGTGTATCAAAAATTTTGTGAATTGAAAAAAATATATATCGACATTATATGGTCCAATGTTTTTTTGAATAAGAAATGATATTCGTTCAGAAACTCAGAGGTTTAAGCGAAACTTGGGTATTAAAAAAAATTGAACTTGATTCAGATGATTGTCAATTCAAAAGGTTGTATAGAATTGATTCCGGTTTCGATGGTCGATTTAGAGTTTAAAATTAATAATCAAAAAAAAAAGTATGATTGCTTGTGTTTTATTTATTTATTTTTATGAGTACTTGTTCGCTACTTGTTAAATCGTCAGCTTTAATGTTTGTAGTTGTTTTTTAAAAAATTTTTGAAAAGTTTTTCAAGACAAAATCTGTTTGAGATTCTTTTAAATCTTCATCAAAAAGTATTAAACCAAAAAAAAAATCTCAAATTTTGATTTGAATTTTTTCAATTCAAATCTCCATTAAAAAGTAGTTGGAAATTTTTTTTTTTAGTTAAAATTTATTTTTTAATTTGAAAGTAGTAGTTCTAATATTTTAGTTCTGTTTTATGTTGTTAAACTAATTTACTAATATTTCAAGTTTTTAAATCAACTGTTAAATGTGTCTTAAGATTTTACAAGGTTAAAACAGTATGGTTAAAATTAAATAATGAAAAATATTTATTTTCAACTTTCAACGGTTCACGTATAATTTTCGATTCGGTCAACAAAACCAAATTAATTTCAGAAGCTCTCTATTATAAATTTGTCATAGAAAAATAATTTTTTGAGTAACGAGGATCAAATATCAAGGGTTTTAAAAACCTGAGATAAAGTTTTTAAATTTTTTTTCAAAACTCCTAAATTTCATAAAAACGAATTTGATTTTGATAACAAAGAAATATAAATTATATTTTGTTTTTTTTTTTGAAAATAACTTTCAATCTAAAACTTTTGAAAATGGTTTTTTAGATAATAAATAGTTGCATTTTTTTGACATTTTGTTTAAATGAAACAAAAAAATAACAACAAGAAATACAAAGTTTTTTTAATGATTCCATTTTAATATGATACCATTTGTTATAGTTTCTTTTTCAAATTTGACGTAAAAGTTTTTTTTTCTTATGAAATAAAATTTTTTCTTTCACAATTTTATAGATTTCTCTAGGCTAAATCAAGTTTTGTTTTGATCTGGTTGGGATTTTTTTTTGTTTCATTACTGCTATTTTGCTACTTTTTTTTAAATGGGAAATTTGCGGGTTTTTTACAATGAAAAAAAATTAATATAAAATTGATGCACTAATGTATTTGGTGGTTTTTTCTATTATTGATTTGCAATTATTGATATGCCTAAGGTGAATTAAAGCAAGAATAAAATACTTAATTCTTGAATCAATATACTAAGTTTTTAAACATAATGTGATTTTTTTGTTGTTGTATTCAAAATAATTTGGATATTATGAATAATACAATTTTTTTTTAATAACGAGGCTGTTTTCATTTTAAATCAAAACTTCTAGGAAAATTTAGTTCAATTTTTTTCAGTTTTTTTCGAAATTATTCTTGATCATTTACATATGTTAAATTTATTGAATTTTTTTTTTGTTATCGAATTGAAATGACTGATTTTTCGAAAAAATATGATTTTAATATCCTAAAAGTAAGCTTTGCTGTCGTAAACTAATTTTTTCAAGCTTGAAAAAAAAGCATTGAGTTGATTGGGAGTTTTTTTTCAAACTTTTGTTTTATCAGAACTTTGACTTATGCAAAGTATGTTTTTTTTGAGAATATAATAAGACTCCTTATACTTATTCAATTTTTTTTATGATGAAATGTTCTTAGAATTCTCGTGGGAGTCAATTTATTTAGGCTAGATATTTTTTTTTAGGTACAGCTGCTATTTTCTAAATAATTAATAAACTATGTTTTATTCAATAGATGACGCTTGTAGTCTCTAATTTTTTTTTTGAAAAACTCATTTGCTATACTTATTTAAGAAGATTAAATTCTGTAATTCTTTTCGCGTTGGTGTTTCAAGATGAAATTTTTCTATTTATTGTTTAAGCGAAAAATAATCATTGATTGTAAAATACAGGATAATTTATCAAATTGAACGAATTCCATTTTTTTCTAGAGAACGTGAATTGTGTTTTACAAATAATTTTTTTTCCATAATAGAAATATAATGTACTAAGAATAAATTTTCTAATTACAATTGATTTCTCTAAAAATTTTTTACTGTGTAACTGTTAAATTTATAGTTTTTTTACAATGCAATGAATTCTCATAGTTTCTTTACAAGGTTCTATCATTAATTTAATTCTTTTTATTAAAGAATTGTTGTATTGTGAATGATTGCAATGAAAAGAACACCACCATACAGGCATAGATGAATGCAAATTTTTGCTTATATTGGTTGTTAAAAAAATAAACAAAGTTCCACGTTGGTAAACATGAAAATTAACTCTTTAAAGTTTACTGTTTACAAGTCAATACAAGACTGCGATTCGAAGAGTTTTGTTTCAAATCATTTATATTATCAAAAAACAAGATCTTATTTATCAAACGACATTCATTTTTTTTTTTTTTTGAATTTCAAATTCAAGTTCAGAAAAAAAACGTTGGAAATTTTTTAAAGATAAATCCAATTTTTTCATCTTGTTAAGAATTACAAAAAAAGAAATGTTCATTGAAGGGTTAAACACAATTTTTTTTCTTTGTAATTGTTAGAAATTTAATGGGTTTTTTAAGCTTTTCTCTGTTGTTGTTTACTGATGCTACCGATCAATGTTGAATTTAAAATGCTGAATACAACCAACTACATTATTGACATTCATTCGAGGTTTTTTTTGTTTTCGAAATACTCATTGTACTTATTTTTTCTATTTATTTAGGTTGTTTATTGGATTTTTTTCTTTCAAATAGTTTACTAAATGTTTGTACGATTTCAGAGTTGTGTTGCCTGCTTATTCGTTGTGTTGCCGAGAATATTTTTTTTTCGAGCAGAAACGAATTTTTAATTTGATTTCTATTTCTCATTTTAGTAAAATTGTTGAAAAAAAAACTTTGTAGCTTGTTGTTTTCTCTGCTCTGTTAATTCTATTTCACAAAGCTTGCTGTTTTTTGCTTTGATTTTTAAACACAAGAGAACTTGTAGAATTTCAGTTCAAACAACAAATTTTCGATTTTTTTTTAACAAGATTTTTGTCAACTAATTTTTTTGAATTGATTTTTATTTCACATTTTTTAATTGTGAAGAAAATAGGAACATGTGAAAATAAAATTTTAAATCATTTTCATTGATGAACGTTCTCGGGATGGTTTTTTTAAAATTGTTTTTTCACTCTGTCTATTATTTAAGTTTTTATCCTCTTGTTACCAAAATGAAACATATCATCACGTGGTGATATTTCACAGAGAAACAATTTTTTTTTTCACTTTTACTTTTGGTTGTTGAAGCTCAATCTCTTGGTTTGCATTCGCGATCGCTTGTTGATGATCATGTTCTGTCGTTGTCCCCAAGAAGGATCTAAGATTTTTCTCGTTAGTTTGATTTATTTTTTTGGTTTTTATTCTTTTGCAATTAAAAGGATTTTTTTAGTTTGATTTTTGGTCTTTCATTCGCAGTTTAAAATCAATGTAGAAGTAAATGTCAAGAAATGGAAGAGAAAAAAAATCTGTGTCTTTTAATGCAACGCAAAGTTTTATAAGTTTGATAGAATCCTTTTGTCAAAGGAGAAAAAAGAATTGACTTTGCCTCCATTACATTACATTCATTCATTCATTTGACTTTCAGAATTCTTCTCTAGTGCGACTTTTTTCCTCTATAAAATAAACTCTCATTTTCAATTCATTCGATTTATCTAAGCATTGAAAACATTTATCTCACACTTCTCTGTTCCTATTTGTTTGTCAGCTATCAACTGCTGTTAAGTGCTAAATATATTCGAAAACCAAACAAAAAAAACAAAAAATATATTAAACGCACTGTTCCAGAGAAACTTGGCAATTTTCTGAAAACAGCACCTAGCATCCAAAAACTAAAACTTTCACGTCAGAAAAATGTTCATTGTTTGAATTTTGGTTCTTTCATTGTCGGAAAAAAATGAAAATTTACAATTTTATTTACAGAGAATAGGAGAGCTTTCCTTATAATAATAATAATGATGCCTTAAAAAAAATAATTCTTATTAAAAGTACTTTTCTCCATTCACCTCCGTGTTTTTTTCTCTGCCAAAGTTGTAGAAAGAATATATTTTTTTTGAACCTCCTGAAGTTTATTATTCTTCTAGTAGAAACAACATTAATGATTTATTTATAAAATTTAAAAACAATTTTTTCTTGTTTTTCTTCTATTCTTTCAACACTTTGAATTTAATTTTATTTTTTTTAGTGGCTGTGTTTAATCAGAATTTTTTCTTCAAATAATAAACGTTCTTCACTGCTGGTTCTAATATCATTTTTGGTTGAGCCGCTTCGACGCTTTTTTGTGTTAAATATCAAAATAAATGGCGGCGAGTGAGAAAGAGAAAAAGAAATGAATTAGATTTTGAAAGTCAATATATCATGGGCTGAACTTTCTTCTTTCTTTTCTTCCCTACTTTTTCCAAATTTATTTTCGAGAGTTCACCAGAAAAAATTCTTTGTTAATACTTTTTGAAACAAAGTTTTAGTTTTTTTCCTTGTTCTCTTTTTTCTGTTTAGTTAGTAAAGCAAAAAGTGAAATATGAATTAAATCGAAATCTTTTTCAATTCATTTTTCTTCTTTTTCAAATTTTAAAACTGCCTAGAATCCAAGGGCCCAAGTTACAACATTTAGTTTGTTTTGTTTGTTAGAAAAAAAATAGAAGAAAGTAAAAAAAGATGAATGATAAAAAAAAGTGGCTTACTGTTCAAGTTGTTGTTTTTTCCTTCTATTATTTTGAATGAACACAACTTTAGTTTTGGAGTGATAGAAAAAGTATGAAAATTGAATTAAAAATCATCAAACTTGACAGGATCAGATTAAAATTTCATTTTAGTTTTTTTTTTATTATTGTGAAGTTTCAAATTATTCTGCTCTTCAACAAATGTTGGGTTTTTTTAAAATTTTTTACAAGAATTTTGTTTCGGAATATATTTCTATACGTTTTTCTTAGTTTGATTAATGTTGCTTTTTCTTGGTTTTAATTTTAATCATTTGAATCACTTTAGTATGAGAGTTAAATCTTTTTTTTTTTTTGAGAAGACATTACGTTGTGTGTGTGAACAAGAATTTCAATGAATTTCAAACAATCATTATATTTTAGTCTAGAAGTCAATAAAAAAAATCTCTAAAACAAACAAATGAACAAACATTGAATTAAGCTTCAAGCCTTTCAAATAATTTTTATTAACTAAAGTTTATTGCTTCGTGGCAATAAAAAGTATCATGATGTTTTTGAATGAAAGATTAGTAATAAAATCAGATTTCAAAATAGTATTATATAAACTTTATCATTAATTTTTTTTCAACAGTTGTAAAATATTCTTAAGGTGTTGCAATTGATTGGTTTATCTGCTATTGTATTTGATGTTGCTTAAAAAAAACGTCATGTTTTGTTTTTAAAATGAGAAAAACTTGATTTGTTCAGATTTTCTCTATTTTTTGGAACGCTCAGGAAATGGTGTTAATAAATGATTTCAAGCCAAACAGGTCAACAAGAACTTGAACACATGCATATAACTTATATACATATTGAAGTTTTCCATATTAAGCATTTTCCTCTAGGAAGCTATCTATAGGATTTTTGAAAACTTTTATAGAATACATTATTTTTAATCTTTCAGTAATTAAAGAAAAGTTTTTTTCCGGTTTTAAAAAACGTTATGAAAAATCTTTTGAAAACTATCAATTATTTTTGATGAATCTAAAAACTTAAAATATGTGTGTGTTTCAGATTTTCTTGAAAAAAAAAAATTTAATTCTACTAAAATCTTTTCTTAATTCTTTAATTTATGATAAGTTTTTTTTAAATTTTTTTTTGTTTGTTCTTTGTTTTAACTGTTCAGATTCAATAACATCTTAGTATTGATTTATTGATTTAAATTTGAGCGTTGTATTTTTTTTCAAGCAAATACAATGGACAGTTTAGCAGGTTTTTGTTTCTCTCACTATAGTCGAGATGAGATTAATGCAATGATGCATTTTTTCTAGTTGAGTAACTGAGTTGAGTTGATTCATTGGAATTTTTTTTTTTTTTTAAAAATACATAAAATGTCAAATTTTTTTTCAGCGAGAATCAGAATGACACATCTTAAAATATAAAAAAAAAAAAAACAACAGTAGTTTGAAGAAATGCTTTCAAAAAAATTAATTGCAGTTAAGCTGACCTTTCTAGAAAATGTTTCGTTCAAAAAACATAATATAATTGAAAAAATTTATTAAATTGTCTCATTTCCAAGCTGATGAAATAATTTTGTTCTGAACATAAAATGTGATCGATGTATCGAGTATTTTTTTTAATTATTTGATAGTTTTATTTTTCTTTGAATAAAATTTTTTCTGATTTAAAAGTTGACTTGTTTTTGTTCAATAATTTTTTTTCATTTGAAAAGAACTAATACGTCGTTCATCATCATCATGTTGCAACAACAAAAGAAAAATGTTTATATTTTTTTTAAAATTAAATGATTAATTATTTTTTCATTGCTGTCAGAGTTTTTTCAAATTAGCCATTGTTTTTTGTTTTTCAAAATTTAAATTTGGTGCTGAAGCACGTTCAAAATTTTTTTCTTTTAAAATTTGAACACTGAAATGTGTCATTATTTATTAAATTTCAATAGAAAGTTTCTTTGCATGTTGTTTTTTTTCAGAAACTCAAGGCACTGGTTCTCAAGTTTGAATAAATGAGTAAAAATTTATTCTTTGAAAAAAAAAAAACTAAAACAGAAACAATGAATTTTTTAATCAACAATCTTCACTGTTGTTGTTTTTTTTCTAGGTAGTAGATCCAAACCAAGACCATATTTTATTATTCTATCACTTTAACTATTATTTTTATTTTTTCTGTTATTAAATTTTGTTTAAGTTTTTTTTTCATTTCTCAATTTTCAAAGAAAAACCTACTTCAACACTTGGTAATTGTTTTTTTTTCTAGTTGATTACTTTCCAATATTGAAAAAGGATCTTGTTTTTTTTCTGTTGAGAAAGAAACTTGAGACATGAATTATCTTAATTTAGCAAAGACTATTATTTTTTCGCAAAAAAAATTATTGAAGACAAAAACTATTTCAAAAGAAACTATTTGGCTATCTAAATTTTTTCCCTAAAAGACTGTTCTATTTCACTGGAAAATTTAATTGAAAAAATATATAAAAAATAAGAAAAAAAATAATAATTGAACTTTTCAAAATTCAATTGATTTTTCTTTTTGCCATTGATAAAGTTTTAATCTTCAATTTTTTTTTCTTTGAAAATAATCAAAACACTAAAAGCTTTAAACAAAAAAAAAAATTAAAAATCTATTGATTGATGGTGATAACAATGATGATGATTATGATTTTTTTTCATTTTATAATTTTTTCTGTTTTTTCCATTCACTAGAATCATTTGAATTGGTGATTGTTGTTGGTTGGAAAACGATTGAACATAAAAAAAACTAAATCAAAAAGACTAAAAAAATCGACTTTGTTCGAAAATGACAATGAGATTAATGCTTTATTTATAATATTTGGTTTCTGGTGAATTTTTATATCATTTCCAATGAATAGAAATGGAACGCGAATGAAAAACGAAAACGGTTTGATTTTACACTCGGTCTATTTTTTCAATAGACAATATACAATTTGATGTATACGGCCATTGTGTGGCTTTCCTACGTTTTTGATCGTCTTTCTTTTTGATTTATTCGGAGATATTCTATTTTTCTTGAGAAAAAAAAACCAAGTCAAAGCCAAAAGAGAATTAACTATCGCAACTAAATCGATAGTTTTTCTGCTTGTTTCTGAACTTTTTCGTTTTTTTTTTTTTTTGCTGTATGAGAATTGTTGTTCAGAATATATTTCGGACTGAGAAAAATTGTTATCAGCAATATTCTTGGTTTCAATGGCTTTTTCTGTCTTTGAGTTTTCTTCTATCTGTCTGTCAAATATCGATTTGGTTATAGCCATTTTTGAGCAATTTTTGCAGAAGTTTTGAAATGGTCTTTCTAGTTTTTTCAGCTATTCATTATAGCAGAAATAGACAATATAATAAAGTATAAGTTTTTTTTATTCAATCAAATGACTGCTTTTCGAAATATGATGTGCCTAAAGCATTCCCATTGTTTTGAATTCTAATATTTTGATGTTTTTTTTTCGCTGTTCTTATTTTTTACAATGATAGACAGAAAAAAGCTGTACTATCATTTTTTTTGGAACGCTCAAAGTTGTTTTAGTCTCAAATGTTAGGTCAAATCATTTATTATTTTTATTTCATTCTCGGGTTGAAATTTTTTTTTTTTTATTTTAATAAATGCAAAAAAAACTTTTTTCTATCTTTTGTTTTCTTCTTATTCTCGTAGTCGGGTTAATTCAAAGCTGTTTCCATGAAGATTATAAATCATTAAATAAGTAATCGATATATTTTTTAAGAATATTGACGGCAAAAATGAATTTCTTCAATAACTTCAGTATTATTTTGTTTGTGGGATATAATAAAAATAGTAGTAGCATATGTGCTGTTTGATATTGTTTTCAAGGAGATTATAACTAGTTTTAGATAGCACGGAAATGTGCAATGCAATGATTAACAACTTGAAAGCCATCAAATCATAAAAAAAATTTTCACAGATATTTTCAAATTTCTATCAAATAATACATTTGATAGAATATGAATTATTATTATTTTTATTTTCCATTAGTTTTAGTGATTTCAAAAAAATTATTTGAATACAAAATTGAGAAAATCATTTCTGTTTTTAAAAACATGAATTTTTCTAGTAAAAAAATTGGAATTAACAAAAAAACAACTATTCTCTTAAATAAGTTGGAATATTAAAAAAATCTGAATTAGTTTTTTTATCAAATGCGAAAATTCATATTTTGATATAAATTTACTATAATCTGATAAAAAAAAGTTTCAAAACCAGTGAAAATCGACGAAAAATCAAGCCAATGTATTTTTTTCAAGTTCTGTTTTTTAAACTTTCTGGAAAAAACCTCGAAATGTTTGATACTTTCTATTTGAATGGTTCATTTTTGAATACTTCAACATAGTTTAGTAGTAGAAAATATAGCTTGTGGCAGAATTCTCGAAACTTTCATTTCAAAAATTTTAAGCTTGATTTTGTTTTTTAAAATTGAAAAATATCAAATTAAATATGGAAATAACTCTTTATGCAAAAATTTTTACCAAAAAAATCAGATTTATTTCAAATAAAGTTATTCTGAAATTGAAATTTGAATTTTTTTTTGAATTTTTGATTAAATTTGAATATCTCTTCTTGTTTTTTCTTGTGAAAAAATGAATTTTAGCTTAATATAGAATTTGCAAATAGCTATTTGTTTTTCAACTGAACCTAATTTTATAGACAACTTTTTTTTCAATTTTATTTTCATTTTATATAGTATTTGAAACATTTTGGCTTGCTTTTTGATTAACAAAGATAGATTTGAGATATAATTATACGTGAATTCACTAATGAAGGCTTTTTATTTCATGTATTTTGTTACAGAATTTGAAATTATAAATACTAAAAATATCGAGTAAAACTGTTTGGCACTCTTTGCATGCTCAGTTAAGAAAAATCTCTCAAATTGCAAAAACTCAATAAAAGTTCATAGTTTTTAAACTTATAAAACAAGAACTTCTTCAAATTTTAATAATGAAAAAAATTTTTCAATTTTTTAAATTTCTTGTTTTCACAAATGGTTCAATTTAAACAAAAAAATAACAATTGAAAAAAATCAGAGAAAAATTTATCGCTAGAAAGCAGGTGTCTTTATTTAACAGCTTTCATGAGAAAATTTCAAGGGTTTCGTTTTTTTTAGTGATTGAATCTTATTGAATCATAAACATCATATATATTTGTTATATGTACGCTTTCTAATCTCATCCAAAAACATAAAAATAATAAATCGTTTTCTAACAAACTAAAACAGAAAATGTAAGTTTTTACAACTGATACCAACGATTATTTCACTCAATTTAAAACCGTTTTTTTTCTATCAATTATGAGTTTAATGCGAATACTATTCTTTTTGTTTGTTTATATTGTTACGTTCTCTAAATATTTCAAATCCGAAGTCAAGTAAAGTGAAGCAACTTACGATGAAAGTTTTCGATCAGAGATGAAGAAAAAGCAAACAATTCGACAAAATATAAGTTTTGTTAAATTTTTTTTTCGGTTTTTCTAGAGTTTTCTTTATTTTTTTCTAGACAAACATTTAATGATAAAATAGTCTCATTTTTGTTTTGTTTTTAAACCATTTAAACTCCTCCTAGCCTTAGGTTTGGCACATGAAAAAAAAGAAATTTATTACTTGTATTAAGCATCGTATAATGAGCATCATCATCATCATCATTATTATTATTATTTGTGTTCCAAGCTCTATTAAAGAAAAAATACGAAGAAAAATGTGTCTGTCGAATCTAAATAAATAAATGTTTTTTTGTTTGTTAGAAAAAAAGAGCTTTTTATATATTTTTTTCGAATTATAAAACGGTTCCAACAACTTATTTGAGTCATTTTTTTCTCTTTTTTGATAAACTGTATTTCAATAGTACAATAAGTTTTGTTTTCTTCAATATTGAAAGAATGCAATTTGTGTTTTATTATTTATTTTTTTTTAGTTCATAAAATGCCGATTCGGCCAGATATGTATTTATTCTGTATTTCATTATTTAGTCATTTCAATTTTTTTTTTTTTTTTTGTTCATTTTGTTTGTTTTATTACTATTATTTGTAATAACTGCGCAATAATATTAATAATAATAACAATGCTGATTAAACAGTTTTTTCTCCAATAAATCTACCAGAATACATTTTTCAACAGTCAATTCAATTGAGAGCAAATTTCATGATTTGAAAAAAAAATTTAGTTTAAGTTTAGCATCAACAAACAATGTTTCAAGTTTTTTTGAAAAATATTATTTAAAATTATTCTTTTTTTTTAAAAATAAAGTCATCTCATCAATAAAATAATGGATTAAATAATGATAAACAATTTTTAAAAGAATATTTTGTTTTTTTTTCAATAAAAAAAGATTTCGATCAATTTGAATTATGTTACTGATTTTGATTTTTTTTTAATGAATTGCAATTTCTTATTTGATTTGTTTTAAAATTAGTTTTTCTATGATTTGAACTTAGAATAATCAATAATAAAAAAATTATTCTATTTTATATATTTTTATTGTATTTTACAGTATTTTTTCTTAAAGTTTGACATAACTTGAAAAATGTTGTTTATTACAATTAAATGCTCCATGATTTTTAATGAGATGATTATCAGAGCGAATCAAGCATACATTTGCAATAATTGATTAATGTGTTTAAAAAATTTAAATTTTATATTTTTTTATAATTCAACTTCTTTCAAGTTTTTATCAATGGCAAATCATAATCGAATGTGAAGTAAAAATAATTCTTTTTTTCAAAAACTTTTTCATATGCAAGTTTAAAACTTTGGATTAATTCAGAATAAAAAAGTGTTCTATTGCACTACTATCCAAATCAAGTAATAAAAGTTATTTTAGAACTTTGACTTGCACTACCTTGACGCGTTTTAAAAATAATTAAAGCATTCTCGAGAAATTAATCACACATAATGTTCGACACTTGATAACTTTTTTTTCTTTAAACTCTGAAGGAATTTAGTTCAATCAAATTCATAGTTATTTTAGAAACTCACTAATTATTAAATTTATTTGAATCTTCTTTTCTTTCTAAAGGATAGGTTCCAATTTATTTAGGTTATTGCATAAATCAATAAACAAGACACTATATGCCATTTATATTAATTGAATAATTTTTTTAAAAAATGAATATTTTATCCAATTAAATAATAGTTATTAACAAAGTAGTGAGATTTTTTTATTTATGAAAGAAAAAACCTTTATAATCAGTCAATTTATTGAAAAAAAAAAATACTTTTTGTTTTGAAAAAAATAAAATAAATTGGCGAATTTCAAAAAATAATTAAACATAAATTTAACACAAATTTTCTCATTTTTTTGTATTTGTGTATCAAGTTGTTAAATTGAAAATTCTTTTGCAAGAATTTTTCAAAGTAAACATTAATATTAAATAAACCAAATATTCTGTTTATTGAAGAAATTCATTTCAGTTTCGATTTTATAAGTAAGCCAATCTCGAAGCTTCAAACCAAAAAAAAAAACTCTTATTTGCACTGAATTTCATTTTTGGTTGATCAATATTCGCTGAAAAAAAATTTTGATTTACTTGAATTAGTTTCGAAGCTCTAAGATTTTTTCAATTTATTCATTGAGTGTAACAAAATTTGTAATTCAATATTATCTTTGACTATTCAATTTGATTTAACAAATTGAATAAATTAAATTTTTTTTTGTGCGAAATTCAATTAGCTTGAAATAACTTTTTCCACGAATATTATTTTTATAATTGATTCAGTTTTCACTTTAAGTTTTACACCAATTATGTATTATATTTCAATATTAATAAAAAAAATTGATTTTAGTTTGTTTAAACTTGAATTGTTAATCTTTTATTGTGAATCATCGAGTTATTATTATCATTATTATTGCCAGTTTCAAAATAAGTTTAAAAGATAGTCTTTGAATTATAATTTTTCACAATTTTTTAAAACTTTCAAAAATTTTGTAAACTGGCAAACTTCTAAATTTTCATCTATTATTTGATTGATCAAAGCGAATTCAACTTTGAAATTTAACCAATTTTAACTTTTTTAAAAAACTAATATTGAACTTGAAAATCATTTTCAAACTAATTTTTCATTTTAATTTCAAAATTGAAGAAAATTGAAATTCATCTCATCTTTGATAATCCAAACAAACATTGTTGATTCGTTTCATAGTTTTTGAAAACTTGTGAAAAAATAATACGTAGCCTGAAGGCCATAGTTCATTAAGTAAACCTAGTTCAAGATTTTGAAAATTACTTCTTGCAAAAGTTTTGTCATTTCCTTTGGTTAACTTATTCGCACAGTTTTTTTTCTAAACTAATATTATTCTTTAGTATTTGAAAAAACTTGAAATACTTTTCGGAAAATTTGTTGGTGAAAAACGTTTATTTTTAACAAATTTTTTCTTTGTTGGACTACTTTTTCAAAAAATTCTTATTAAAAAATATTTCTCATTTTTTGCATATTTTTTCAAAAATAGTTGAAAAAACGTGCTATTTAAAAAACATTTAATGCCTGCGGTTGAAAGATAAATGATCAGTTTTTGCATAATTAATACTCATTTTATTCAAAGATTTGTTCTCTGTTTTTTTTCGCCACATTTCTAATTTTATTTTAAAATTCAGTTTAAGCGCCAAAATCTAAAATCTAATTTATTAATTTATTTCAAAATTAGTTTTGGTTCATTAAGTTTTTTTTTATTTTGATTTATCAGAATAGTGAAAGATAAACGAATCAAAAAAGCTGAGATTTTTTTTCTGAAGAGCTTTCTCAGAATAAACTTGGAACTTTTGAAATAGAAAAATCATCAACGGGTCAAAGTATGAGAGTGTAAGTTTTATGTTCTATTAACGAATTTTTTTGATTGATTTCGTTTAGAGTTGTTTTTTTCAATTAAGCCTTTTTTAGAATTTTTTCTAAATTTTCATTTCGATGCATATGGTTATGATGATGGCAAACATTATTTTTTTGTACATTGAAAAGGCGGAAAGATTTTTTCATCAATTATTATCATTGTCATCATGAAAAACGAGTTGGCACTTCTTTTTGACATATTTTTGCTCATTTTTTACAATTATTATTAATAAAATTCAATAACCGAGAATGTGCTATGTTGCCATCTCACCAGCACACATATGCTATCAGCTCTATTATTAAAATCATTGAACTTGTTTCACGTTATATGTATTTTCAGTTTTATTCAACCGATAGAAAATATTGAAATAAATTACTTTTTTTTATATTCAATATATATCAGAAAAAAATAAAATTACAAAAATTTAATTCAATTGTTTTCATTCAAATATTAACCTGCGTACATTAGTTTGTTTTGTTTTGCTTCTATCTAATTTTAAAAAATTGGCTCAAAACGGCATATAATCAGATCGGCAAATTGCCAGAGAGAAGCAAAAAATGTAAAGAAATTTGTTTCTCAAAATCTTTTTCTTCTTTTGACACTTAACAAAATTATAAATCGATTTTTTTCTCTCTTTTTAAAAAATATATCATTGTAGATATTTATTTTAAATAATAATTATAATCGATTTTTGTTTCCTTTCATTCAATAAGAGGAGATAAAAAAATCAATCATTAGTTTAGTCAATTTTCAATTTTTTGAGCTGCAGATATCAACAAAAAAAACTATCCTTGTTTAATAATCTTTTTAATTTTGTGGTTGTTGTGTCATGAAAAATTTATTTTCTCTAATGGTAGTTTCTTAGTGGAAGATAAAATTAGTTTTTCATTTTTTATTTCGATTTTTTTATCTAAAAATATCTTCTAAATCAATTTTTTCATTCATTTTCTTGAGAAAAAAAATATGGCTAAAAGAATGATCAAGAAGAATTTGAATTTTTTAGTTTTATTCAATTTTCAAATGTAAATAAAACGACAAGAAAAAATCTCTTTTCTATGAAGAATTTGCTTCAATAGCTAAGGATTAATTTTTTTGTTATTCGTGTTTTCAAAGTGTTTCTAGCTCATGGGCGTTGACTGATGAAACAAACTTGTTTTATATGAAAAAAAATATATTCGAAAACAATCATTTTTTGATCTCAGTTAGTAAAAATCCGATCATATAATTTTGCGGTATATTTGTTTTTGGTTAATATTATCTATAATCTTGGAATGTATTATTTTTTGCACCAAGCCAATAGAGGAATTTTTCAATATTTTTTCTTTGATTAATGAACAAAATTAATTCACTATTGTTTTCAGTTTTTTGCTTTCTCCGTTTAAACGAAATATTCGAATTAAATGAAAACGAACAAGTTCCGATATGAGTAATCTTAATATTTTTGATCTATTAATCTGGTGGAAAGCTGTATAATATATAAAAATCTGTATTAATTTCGGGTCTTAAATGAAAAATTTTCAAAATTATTTAAATGGTCAACATTTGAAAGAACCTTTTAATTAATCAATGTTTTCAAAACAAATCATCATAGAAAAAAATTTTATTTCAAATATTATACTGTTTTTGTGCATTTTGCTCAATTTTAAAAGTATTTTCAAGTAATGATAGAGTTTTCTCCCTGCTTTGTTATCTAAATGGTTTTCAATAATAATGAGAAAAAAAAATTTATAAACAGTTTAATCAGATTGAAAACTCTGACAACTTTAGTTAAATTTCTATATATTTGAAATGTAAAAAATTGATGATATTGGAACGTTTCTATTTTAAACATGAAAGCTGCTCCAAATACCTAATAGACGGTATAAAGAAACAAAATTTATTTAATATAACAAAAACATCTTATCGATAAAAAACCAGCAATTTTTATTTAATGCTCTGAAGCATTTCTTTTTTGTCTATATAGCTTCTCTATAATTTATTGTTTTTTTTGTAAATAATCCATTACTTCGAATTTGTAACATCGAAAAATTCAATTTTTTTTATTGGTGAAACAGATTCATATTATTTAAGATTTTTAATGTAAACAATTTTTCAAGTCTAAATTTGTAGTTTTTATCAAAAATACCATAGTTATATATTTTTTTTATTCTGAATCCTGAAATAGCATTCAAACATGAAAAAGGACGTCTCAGAGTTATCGTAAATTTTTTCTTAGGCAAAATTGGACAGCTGAAAATTTGGTCATTGAATTGTTTTGCTGTTGAGAAGAACAAAAAAACTCTAATTTTACATGATCACAGATCATGTAATCTGTGGATCACAGAATTTTCATTATAGTGTTGTTTATCAGTTTACAAATAAGTTTTAAATTAAAAAAAAATTGATACTCTTTGAAAAAGAATAGGTTAAAAGTGATAGAACGTAAACTTATAAAGTGATGTTTTTGTCAAGTCTTCTGTAATTTCAGTCTAAAACAATAGAATCAAGGTTGAAAAAGTAATTTTTCAATGACGAAATAAAAGTTTAACACAAATAAGTTGAATTTACATCAAATTCTGAGTATTTTCTGTTTTTTGTTTTTGTTTTTAAACCTTTTCAAATTTCTAACTCTTAGTGTGTTTTGTATTATAATTTATATTTGGTTTAATGCTTCTTTGTTTTCAGTGAGAATTAGAAAGCGAGACATCTTGGGAGTTTTGAGAAAACTTTCTCATTCTCAAAAAGCATTGAAAATAGAAGAAAAAGTTTTTTTTTAAATATTATGTTTCATGATTAGAATAATATCGAGTCACTATCAGAATAATAATATTATTTAAAAAAAGTTCTTATATTATTGAAAACATTTCTCGAAATATATTAATGTTCTTTTTTTTGTTTATTTGTTCATGGTTATAAGTAAAGGAAAAAGGATCTTACAAGAACATGTATCAATGTTATTCATTTCAGATATTATATTTTTACTTTATAAAAAAATATTTTTGTTGAAATTCGCACACATACACATCAATTTCGAAATTCTATAAATGATTCTCAATTGCGAACTTCTTCAGCTTTTATCCATTGTGCTGTTTGGATTTTCAATTATTTTTAGTTTTGACACCGTTACAATAAGTGAATGACAAAAAAAAACGAATGGGCTTTTCTACAATTTTGTTTGATGAATAAACGAATCATGCCACAAAGCATATCACTGCTATCGCTGTTTTTGATTAGTGTTTCTATCCACAGCAAAGACACACACACACTTAGTGTGACCCAAGTTGGAACACACTCAGAATTCTTAAACATCTATGCGGAACACATCATGAGCTTTATGTGCTTTGCACTAATATATTAGACCGAAAAAAAACAAACGATGAATGAGAATTGCGAAAAAATGGTATCGTCTTTTTTTAAGCTTCAAAAGAATCGCAGTTTTTAAATACAACACAAAAACATTGTAGACAGTGTTTTTCGGAGTTTTTAGCTTCATGGTTTTTTTCCGTTTAATGGTCCAAAATGCTTCTGTTAAATTGTTAATCAATTTTTTCTCTTGTAAAAAAAAGGTTTTAAATCTTTTTTCTTATTTTGTAATTTTAGTTAAATTTCTGTGTTTCGTTGGCTTAATTTCAGATTCTTAAGTCTTTTTTAGCTGAAAAAAAAATTATTGCGTTTTTTTTATTATATCGATTTTCAAAGTATTGTCCAAGCGTTCAAATTGGTATTATTGACCATTGTTTCAAGAAAATGCTTTACCAAAATATTTATTGCCTGGTAGCTTTTATCTGTGTCTGGTCATTTAATGTGTGTTACTCTGAGATTGTGTTTTTTTTCATATAAGTTTGTTTTATTTATTACTAAAAATTGAAAGGCCCATTATTTGAATGTGTTCCAAGAATCAGGAAAAAAAAAGAAAATTCAGATGTTTTAAACTACTAAAAAAAATATAATAAAGCTTCTCCTTTAAATTCGGTTTGATGTGAGTGATTTCTATTTAGAACAAGATTTGAACTATTATTCTTTTTTCTAGCAAACACACTACATAAAACTTTGAAATCTTGCTTGAAATGGTTCCGAAAAAAATGGAACTTTAATAATGATATTATTTTATAATAGAATTAATATTGTTTTTTTTTAACGACGAAAGTTTTTCATTTAGGAAATCAGTAATAATACTCATTCTGTTTAAGCTTTATTGATTGACTTATTTTGTTTTTTAAATTATTTGCATTTTTAAATTGAATTATTGTCATAATAAAACTTGACCAAAAAAAAGAGATTCATTTCAACACTTGAAATAAACTAAATGAAATTCGAATAACAATTCGAGTATTGAATTAAATTTTTGTAAGAAAAAAAAATCCGAAACACTAAATTGACACGATTTTTGAACTTTTTGTACATTTATTTGATTATAGTAAAAGCATAAACATTCGACATCTTTCTTGTTAACTTCAATAAGTTAAATCAATCAAACATTTTCTCATTGACTGATCGATAAAAAAAATTTTTAACTGTTCAGAACTAAAATCAAGTTTTAATAAATGAAAGTTGTTTACTTTTTCTATATTTCTTGCTGACAACTTTTTACTTTATTTTTATTTCTTTCTAAACTTACCGAATTTAATTTTCAATGTAAATTTTGTGTTTTCTTCACTTTATCTAGACGAAATAAAATGGGTTTATTCGAGTCACACCATCACTCGTCGTCTGAATCAAATGTTGGAAATAATTCTGCTTTATTGACATTCGCTATCAAAGCAGAATCAAGTTTTGGTGGGTTTTTTCTTTCAATTTTTTTTATGATAAAATAGAACTCTCTATGCTATTTTTTTATTTCAAATGAATTTTCAGTTGCTTTTCAAAAAAGCTTCTCTGCTATCGTTTTTCAGTTGAATCCACTATTTTGGGTGGCTTTCATTTTACGAATTAAATGTCTAACATCTTTTTTTGATGGCCATTTGTGCAAGAAATTTCTTGTTAACGACAATGATGATTTCGACGAATACGAGAAACAAGACTTTTTTAATGTCTTTTTTAAATTGGTAATTTTTTTCATATTTTTCCATAAAAACTGAGATTTCAAGTTTTTCTTGAAAAAACTCTCGTCAGTTTCTATGAAATTAGTTTTTCATTTTGTTTTAAATGAATTAAAACTTCAATTTTTGAACGTTTTTTTGTTTTTTCAGATCACAATAATTATTCCAGATCGTTCGACATTAGTTCGAATTTGTTTTGTGATGGGTTTCACCACTGTTTTAATACAACATTTTTCTAATGAATCGTTTTATTTGTTCGCTCAACATCAATGGATCGTTCGCACAATACAAACTTTTTCCTCTGCTGTACTCTACGTTTTTGGTTCAAATATTTTTCATCAAGAAAACGATTATTTTTATGACTAGATTTTCAATTATAATGTTTAACAATCAATGATAAATACAGAAAAGTTTTATGTTTAAAAAGTATTTTTCTTATAATAAACATATCAGATTATGTGTATAAAAAAAATTTATTCTGTTCATAGAATTTCAACATTTTCAAAAATTGAACACTTTGTTAAGTTTTTGATAATCAATTCATGATTATAATTATTTGCCAATAATTTCAAGCTATATTCTTTATTTTTTTTTTCAATCAATTCTGAATAAATGGTTTTTTTTTAAATTTTGATTCTAACTTACTGAAATAGAAAACGGTTATTTCATTATTTTGAATTATTTAATGTCACAACTGATTTTTAAAGTCATACAATAGTTTTTAGTGAAATTGAATTCTGGATTGAATTGAATCATATCAATTATTAACAGAAATTTTTAGTTTTGTTTTTTCAACAAAAATTGAAAGCATCTATGAAATTATTTTCTAATTTTTTTGCGTTGTCTTCTGAATAAAATATTCATCAGAAAATTTGTCAGAAAACTAAGAAATTAAGTTATGTGCAAAAACTTCAAAAACATGCTGACATCAATAGACTGATTGGCTGAAAATCTTAAGATGATAAAAACTGATTGAAATAATGGCAGATTGTTTTGATAATAAAGAGTCAACCAACAGCTGCTTTAATTCACGAGAGCTTAAAACTCGCTCCTATTTGGAATTCTGTCTCAAAATAATCTTTAAATTCAACTAGATCTGCTGATTTTTTTCTTGGCGAAGTATTAAAGAATTTTTCGAGATGAACGATAGCACTGAAACAAATAGAAGATTTTTTTTTTTTGGCTAACAAGAAACTCAATAATAATAGCAGATTCTATATAAAATTACAGATTTCCTCAAACTCCAACACATTTAAAAAGATTTTTAATGTGTTTGAAAAAGAGTTGAGAAAACAATTAGAAAAAAAAACTTTATCGGCTTGCTTGTTTCAAATAGTAGTCGAAAGTTTCAGTTTTTTTAAAACAGAAATACATTCAACAAATTTAATTTTTAAAATCTTATTGTTTTCACCTGTATTATTTTTTTTTAGAAAACAATGCTTTTCTAATCAAAAACTTCCGTTTTATAATTATTGATTCTAAATTTCAAAAAATTATCCAAGTTTAAGTAATTAAGTTTTTTTCAAATCAGAAATTTTATTATTCAAATTTTAAGTTATTTTGAAAAATTTTTTTTTTATTTCTGCAAAAATTAATTTAATTTTTTCAAGAAATATATTGGTAATCAACCACCAGATTTATTCAAAAACTAATTTAGAAAAAAATGCTTATAACGTTATTAATTGAGTTTATGTAGGCTTAGAAATTTGAATATTCTAAAATATGAAAAGTGAAATTTATATTACACTGTACTTCAAAAAATAAATCGTTAGATAGTATCATTTCAATTTTTATACTCAAAATATAAATTTTGATAAAAAGAACAAAAAAAAAAAAACTTTTCTTTTTTTTCATTGACAAACCCTTTTCATTTTGACTAAACTCACTAATCTAATTCAAATTTTTTTCAAAATCAATTTTTCACTTAATATATTTCTTTTCTTTTTTTTTAAAAAAAGTCTTCTATCTGAAAGAATGAAAAAATGCTAAATGAGTGTTTGCTCGCTTGAATGTATATAGCATGTACAACAATAAAGAATCCGTTTGTGCTTAGTCTGTATATCGATCTGTTTTTTTGGAGGCTTTCTTTGTCAAAACAAAACAAAAAACTCCAATACCAGCATAAAATCCTAGGATTTTCAAAAAAATGCCTTGCTCGTCACATAGCCACTAATTCTAGTGAATGAGTCAAGTGAAGAAGAGTGAAACAAAATAAACTTGAGAAAAAAATTCAAATCATAGATTTATCATAAATCATGTGTGCTAAATGTATTTCACACCAAGCTATTTTATCAAAGTTCTTGAATTTTTTTTTCAATTTTTTTGCATAGTTTTTTAGGCTCAATATCTGATAGGTTAGCTCTGTTCAATGTGTTTCACTAAAAAGTAATACATTATTCTTTATAATTATACACTGCTGTGCGTAGCTCTGCTGAAAAATGTTCACTTCGCTGCCATTTTTCTCTATTGCTTTTTTTGCAGATTTAGACACATTCAAAAAAATCTTGACTTAAAAAAAGAGTTTTGGGCTGAAATAATGTAATAATGATGACGGTGCCAGTTCAATGTAAAGCTGCTCATCGATTTTTTTTGTTATTTATTTATATTCAATCAATCTTATATGCTCTAATGCTTTATACGTTTAATTCTCTGTTTTTCCTTGATATTTATTCAGTAATTCATTTTTATATTTTTGTAGTTTTTATTACAATTTGTATTTTTACAATTCAATTGGAACAAATCTCAAATCAAAACGAAAATAATTTTATTATTTATGAATTTGAAATATCGTTTATGTTATAGGTGAACCAGCAACAAAAGATGAATATGGAGTAATAAAAGCCAAGCTAAAAAAATATAAAACTCTTTTCAAAACAAAGAATCAAATCAATTCTGAAAGTTTCTTTTTTAGGAAAATTCAAATAATATTTTAAATTTTTAAAACATGCACATAAACATTTAGATTATGTTTTTCTTTTACTATTAAAACTTGGAAAAAAATGATAAAAAATAAAAAACTATACATAATAATTTATATTTCAAATTATAAGAAAAATTTTTAATTTGAAATATTATTTTTAGTATCAATTCAAATGATTGAATTGGTGAATTCATGGTTTTTTCAAGTAAAAAATGGTTTGCTTACATTTTTGTTTATTTTTAAAAAAAACTCTCCACCAAAAATAATAATTTAGTTTTAATTAAATTTGTGATAAATAATTGATAAACTCAATGAAATAAAAGTTAGTTTCAAAAAAAACAGTTTTTATGCACTTTTTTTCAAGTTAAAAAAATACTGAATACTTTAAATTGTTTTTTGATTTGTGAGTTTAAGTTTTTTATTAAAACGCATCCAAGAGTTTTTTAAAAACTCAAAAAAATTTTAATTGAATCATTTGCTTCAAAAACTCATTTGTTTTTTAAATAATATCGATCTCAAAAAGTAAAAAATAAAGTTTTTTTTTTGCTTTTATAGTTCTTGAAAAAAATTTAAATTTATGCAATCAAATAAACTTTTTTTTTGACTGCTCATAGAAAAAAAGTTCAACACTCTTCAAATATTTTAATGGAACAACATTGTGAATTCTGAAAATTTTTAAAAAGGTCAACACTATATTGTTCTGTTTGGAGTAAGTTTCAAGTTTCAAGAAATTTGAAACAGTCACCAAGTTATTGAATTTTCAAGTTGCAATGTAGATCCATCCATTATCTTTGTAGCACGTACTACAATTTCAATTTGAGTCTGATGATGTCTTTGGAGTTTCAAATTGTAGTTTGTGTTTGTATTCGTCAAGAAACAAAAATATGCAATTTAAAGTTGTGAGCAAGCGCTATCAACTGAAAAAATTGGTATAAAAATATGAAACACTAGTAGTATTGATAATTTTTACTAATTGTACTCAAGACTCACATATTAATGTGTTTAATATATTTTTCTTATATAATAATGTTAATTAGAAAGTTGTCAACTTTAACAACTTTTAACAGATATTGTGAATTGTTCTTCAAATCTTTTCTCAAATCTTCAAAAATGTTGAAATTTCTCTCAATTCTCTTAAACAAAAACTCAAATTTGAACAAATTTTCATTTAAAAATAATCGATTTTGATAAGACGCTGTTTAAAAAATATTTATTTTATATCCGTGTTTATCTCAGTTATTGAGTTTAGTTTTTTTTTTTTTTTTGTTGCTAAAACATTAAACTTTCTAATGATTGTAGTAATAACAACAACAATCTTTTCGAATGTTGAAATCGGTGAAGAAGAAAAATTCACAAAAACTTGAGAAACTTATATTTAAAGAAAACGTGAAAAATGTTTGAAATGATTTTTTTTAGATAAAGAAAAATTTCAGAACCGTTAAAAGCTTTTCAGTTTTTTTTTTCTCTTGGCAAATAATAAAAAGAGAGAGAAAGAAAGGAAAAAAAATCAACGATTGACTGTCTGTTTTTTAGTTGTTTGTTTCATGTCAGTTTATGTTAAATTCATTATTGATGCTGCATTAAGTACACATAAGTTACATAAGACAACATAAGTTAAGATTTTTGCTGTTGTTGTTTTTGAAATGTAAAAATATTATTAATATATTAAAAATTTGATTATTTAAACCTATTGTATAGTGAAAGCTAAGATGAAACAGAAGTTTAGTTTTTTTTCAATATGAACGTGTGAGCAAAAATTATTCTTATCTAAGTTTAGTTTTGTTCTTTATTTTTTTAATGAATAAAAAAATTCACTTTTCAAATATTAAATTTATAAATTGTTTGTCAGTTTAAATTTACTTTCAACAAAAAAAAAAATAAAACTTCAATTTATCTCAAAAGTTGACACACAAACATACACACGAGCATACTTTCTTCTTCGTAAACATTCTTAAAGCTTAGAAAGAGTTTAATAAGTTAATGCTTATAGGCGAGTCTCGTTGATATAATATTGAAAAGTCAACACACCAAAGAGGAAAAAAAACAGAAATAAAAGTCAATTCTGATAAATTTTCTGTTCAAAGCCAAAAGTGATATAGAAGGACAGTTTGAGAGTTTGGAAAAAATATAAATCCCCAAAGTTTTAAATTGACATTCAATAATATCGACATACATTAAAAAATACCAGCGATTACATTTGAGAAATGGGTACAAAAGAACACAGAAACAACAAAAGCCAAAAATCTTTGTTCTTGTTCGTTTTATTTTTATTTTCTTTTAGACTTAAAAAAAAGAGACTATATATCTGTCAAGATTAGTTGTGACGCAAATATAAACAAAAATAAAATACAATCTAATGATGAACAAACTGTAATATTTTCTTCTGCAAACTGTAGAAAATCATGAATTTCACTTCAATTTATGTTCAGGTTAAAATCTTATTTTGTTTGTTTTAAGCTTACAAGATATATAAAAATTTATACTAATGTCGATCAGAAAAAAATGTGGTTCCAATAAAAACTTCCAAAACTCTATTTCAATTTTTCAGGCTTTTTTCCATGAACAAAAAAATTTAACATTCATAAACTTTTCTTTTACAGAGATTCAGCTACTTTTTGTTTTCAAAAACTAAAAAAAAAACTATCAAAGATGTTGATTCTGAGTGATTCGAGTAGAAACTCCAAATTACGGTAAACCCATAAAGCGCTTTCAGGTTTAATGGTTTTTGTTGATTTGAAATCTGTGTTCAACATTTAATCAATTTTTTCATTAATTTGTTTTCAGAAATATTTATTATACTATTTATTTTTTCTAAAATCATTTTATCTTTCATCCTTAACACGAAAGCTACCGAGAGGGGACAATGGGCATTTTTAATGGGTATATTTGAAATCTTGGTAGCTTTAGTGTTAATATTGATTTCTTGGTTAAAATAACATAGCAAATAACTTCTAAAAATTTAGCGAGATGGCGCTGTTTGTGACATTTTTTTAATAAAATGAAGTTAATTTTTGATTTATTGACGTTGATTGACGACCCACATTAATGATAAATTTAAAATGAACTTAAGTAGAGAGATGTACAATTTGTTTACAGTTGTTGATCACTTTGTTTTTACACCCAAATTACGGTAAATTTATTATTGTTTAAATGTTTAAAAATCATGGACACTCGAAGTTCCGCAAGAATCTTTGGAAATAATATTTTAAACTTTTAAATATTCGAACAATACATATGGAAGTTTTTTTCTATTTGACTGAAATAGTTTTCCATCGATTTGAGAAAATCATTGTGCAAGTTTCAATGTTTTTGAAGCAAATAAATGAAACCTCCAGAACAGACAAATTTTTTTTCTTATTATGGATTCATAATTTTTCATATTTTTTTTTTGTTGATTAATGAGTTGGTATGCTAGAAACGTAAATTTTTCCACTAAAACATAGTTTTTTTTCAAAGCTAATTAAGAGTTTTTGCAAAACTGCTTCCAGCATTTTTTTGTTTTGAGCAAAAAAAAAAAAAAATACTTGAAATTTTCTAGAATTATTTTAAAAGTTTTTCGTTTTGTTATTATTCTGTTTTCAAAATAATATATGGAAAATATTTTAATACATCATTTTAGCTTAATGTTTTTTTTTACAAAAAAAAACTTAATGTTATGATTAAAAAAGCTTCAAATAGTTCAGACAAAAAAATTATATAAATTTTAAATTAACAAAATCTTGTAAAAAAATCTTTTGAGTTTTCAAATTCAAATCGAAAATTTCTCAAAATGCTATACTCAATCAAAAATAGATAGATTAAGTTGTTTTAACCAAAATAGTTCTTAGATTTTAATAATTTTACAAATCTTTCAGTTATGAAAAATGATTGAAAACTTTAATTTTAGTTTCAAGTTTGATTGCTTTCAGAAAGTCAAACTTTTTTTTGCCAATTGATTAATTTTTAATTAATTATTATAACGCATCATTTTAATGAAATTTTTTCAAGCGAAAATTGAAAAATTCAAATGAACTCTAGATTTTGTGAGTTATTCATGTAAAAAAATCATTCAAGTTTTTTTTCATTTTAGTGCGAATTTTAGTTCAAAAAAAAATTAAATTTGATTGATAAGTGAGTTGGGCCATAAAACTATATCATAAGAATACATCATGCACACAAATTCAAATATTATTTGACGTTGCGTGAGCAATTTTCTCCCTAGCTTTCCCAAAAAAGAGGTGTATATCCAGTTTTTTCCTGGCTACAAAAGTCTTCAAAGCCTCTGTTTCAAGGAAAATTCTGGTATATGTATGAATAAATTAAGCATTTCGTTACCAAAATCAGCTTTTTTTTTTGAACGAAAAAAGTTGCTCAAATTTTTTTCTCGGAAAATTTTATTTTTTCCCATTGTCCATCTAGATTCTAGAATTACTAATTACCAAGTAATTAATAACTACACGACACACAGCCAAAAAAAATGAAAAGAACATGGAACACTGAATGTTTGTCATCAAGTCAAATCATATTTAATGAAAAACAACAACAAAAACTAAAAGTCAACCGAAACTCAATCAAATTTTTACTGAAACTTTTTTTCATATTAAAACAATATATTCAGATTACTAAACACTTGGAAAAATTTTTTTTTCAGAACAAAATCAAACTTTACGAAAATTTTGCTTGAAATATAGATCAGAAAAAAATAATACTTGAATTGAACAAGAATTTGTATATGAAATCATGCATTCATTTATCTCACAACAAACATTTTTTCGTTTTGTTTTTCCTATTTTGATTCTAATTTTAACCAAAAAAAAAAAAAAAAACAAAAGTTTGCTGAAATGAAAATTCTTTTAGGCTAAAAAATTTAATGCTTCAATGTACAATCAAAAAAAAAAAAAAAAAATTCTTTCTCTACTTTTATTAATTTGTACTTTTATCAAAAAAAAGAAGACATTTTTCTGTTAAAAAAAAAAACGTTCATCAACAAAATATATTCTATGGATAGATAAATACAGGATTTTTCTCTGTATTCTTTCATTCTGCATTAATATTTTTATTGTGTGTTCCCAGAATATTATTTGAAAATAAAATAAAACGAATGACATCAACAATATATAAAACATTCGTTGATAATTAACTTAATTATGGTATTGCCAAAGAGAAGAAAAAAAATAATTAAACACGTCCGGATGTGCAGTTTATATAATTTTTTTTTTTTGGTTCAGCCTTTCAACTAGGAAGAACCGGAGTAAAAAAAAATTTATGATGGTTTCGCATTCAGCATTCTGTTTCAAACAATTCTAGATCAGACCAAAAAAAAAAACGAGCAACTCGACTGAACAAAAAGATTGTAGTAGAATATCAACAAAAAAAAAACTCAAAGTAAAAAAATGAAACTATTCTCTGGCTCGAGCAAGGCCAGAAACTGGTTGCCTGAAAAAAAACAGAACCGAACTAAAATGAGAACGAGAACCAAAATAAAAAAAAACATTACAACAGATAGAAATTATGAATAGAAATTTATTTTTAAAACTATAAATTAGCTGTTCCATTTGTTAAATGGTTTTTTTCTGCTGTTTTCATCTGATTTTTTTTCTAGCGCTTTATGTGCATAAACACACACACACATACAAACAAAAATAATTTACACACGATGATATAATGGCGGTGTTTGCTATATATTTTGTTTTTATTTTTTGTTAACTGATAATCAGTTTGAAACACAATAATAATGAAAAAAAAAATGAAATTCATTAATTTTTCTATTTATCATTGTTCTTGCGTTTTTTTTCGCTTGTTGTATTGTTTTTTTTTTGTTTCTATTCTGGTAAAATTCTGGTACAAAAAAAAGCAGAAAAAAAATTAATTTCCGGATTGTGAAAATTCATTTTTATTTTTGAAATAAAAAAAAATCCATTTGGAATTCAAAATTAATCAAAAAAAAAAAAAAATTTTTAATGGAAAAATTAGTCAATTTAGAGACAAATTCAGCGGTTTTTTTTAATCAATTTTTGTCGTAGAAAATTCATTTGTTTATTATTTCAAAAAAGCTTAAAGGATAAAACTTTATATTTAGTTATCATAATAAATTAATGACCAATCATTGTTGTTAACTAGAAAATTTATTATCACTTTTTCGAAAAAAAAAAGATTTATATAATAAAAACTGAAGTAACAATATTGATATAACAATTAGAGCCAAAGTTTTTTGAAAAAAAAAAATTTATTAAAAAAACTTGAAGTGGTTTTTCAGGAATTAAAGAAATTTTGTTTCGAGTTTTTGTCATGTCGAATTGTTTAAAAGATTTTAGTATTATTAAAGCAAAAGACATATAGAATGCAAAACAGTTAATAAAATAACAGCAGAAAAAAATATATCTTCATTTATTTAAAGCAAGTTTTTTTTGTTGGCTTCAAATTCATATCACAAATCAATGTATCAATGTGGTAATTAGTATATTAAAAATTATCATGAGTGTTTAACAAAGTTTTGCGTTGAAGCAAAAAAACAAAAACTATATTTTTTCAAATTTGGTTTCAAACCATCATCAGCATTCTGACATCATCTATGCGTGACTTTTTTTCCGGTTTTATATTTACGGTAATAAAAAAAATTGCAATCAAAAATAAAAGCCTAATTGAAGTAGCAGAATTCCAAGTTTGCTCAAGTTTACTAATGAAAATAGTTTTCTATAACTTCATTAACATTTACTTTCGTTTTTTTTTGAAAATAAAAACGACAACTTCAAAATTGCACAACGATATTGATAAATTGTCAAGTTTCTTCATTCAAATTAAAAAACTTCAATTTATTTTTTCTTTGTTGAGCAGAAAAAAAGTTAAAAAGTCAGAAAAAAAACTGAAAAAAGTTTTGATAAATAAGTTTAGTAGTGACGAAAAAAAATCTATTTTTTCAAATGGATTTTTACTAGATTTTCAACTTTTTGAAAAATTTTTCTTATAAACTATACTAAGAAGTGTATAAAACTTTTTCTTTAAATAGAAAAAAAACAGTTTTCATTTTCAAAATTGGAACAAAACAAAACAATTTTATATCTTTTAAATTGAAATTTTTTAATCGAAAATTTTAATTAAATTTTTTTTTTCTAGTTTAAGCTTAGAAAAAAAAAAATTTTTTATTATTATCAAATTCTTTAAATAAATTTTTTTTTGTTGACTATTGGTTGGTTTTTATCCTGTTTCAAAGTTTTTTCTCTAGTTGTTTTTCAGAAGATCATTTCTATCACTAGCCATTTATTTCAATTTAATTTGAATGTCACATCGAAAAGTTGAACCGAGTTTTCACGCTACCAAAGTAAACCACTAAGAGTATGACAACAATCTTTCATCAGAATCCTTCGCATCATAATAATAACCATTCTATAGTTATTCAAAAGAATTACTGAGAATAAAAAAATTTCAAGAATTATAATATGCTTTTTGTTTTTTTTTACAGTTTTTAGCTGATTTGGTTTGTCATCTCGTTTTTTTAGTATATAGTTCAGGCAGTGAACAAACAATCGATTTTTTTCCTCACTGTTTCTGTGTTTTTTCATTTATTCATTTTTGATGAATTATTTATAAGAATACGATGACTACAATATTTTCTTTCTACTAACCAAAAACACAAATTTAGCATTTTCATTGTTTTTTTTCCTTCAGATATCAAATCGTTTTTGTTTTGTTTGTATATTATTTTTGAAAACAAAGAGCGAGCAATATAAAAATATTTTCATTCATAATTCAAATTTGAAATGGATGAAATTAGAAACTACAGTTTAATTTATTGAAAATTAATTAACAACTAGTATACACATTATTTGAAGAAATTTTTAAAATTTTCAAAGATATAAATGTTGAATAAATTTAGTGAAACTAGTCTAAATATGTTTTTTTTATATCCAATTCAATAAACATTCAAAAACCATGTACTTCTTTGTCT
Source organism: Octodonta nipae (assembly GCA_034190945.1). Classification (NCBI taxonomy): domain Eukaryota; kingdom Metazoa; phylum Arthropoda; class Insecta; order Coleoptera; family Chrysomelidae; genus Octodonta; species Octodonta nipae. The sequence goes on along the minus strand of JAVLUE010000412.1, from coordinate 75,823 downwards.
TCGATAAAAATCAAGAAAAAAATTTAAAATTTTAGTTTAAGTATTAGAGAATGGGTTTCATTTTTATATTTTATGCAATCCAAAATGCATGGAGTTTGCGTTGTAAAATAAAAAATAATAAGAGTCAGCGCTGAAAAGACCAAAAATACATGGTTTAAAAATTTTGATGCTAAAACGGTTGTTATTGTGGGATCAAGTGTTTTTCTGAAACACCAAGTCAACTTTATCTAAACAGCATTGCGTTTTGAAGTATACTAAAATTTAATCGATTAAAAATTTAAGCTCTTACTTTGATAAATAAAAAATAAAAGTCTATTTTTATTTTAGTCTGAATTAAATCACAAAAAATCAATTAGATTGATAGTTTTTAGATAGTTTTTCTCTTCATCGTTCTGAAAAAAACAAAGAATTTCATTTTTTTTCTAGTTCTCTTGGTCAAATATTTTGGAAAAGTAGTATTAATAGATTAGTTAGGTTTTTTATTTCACCAAATGAAAAAGAAAAAGATTTCATTAACACAAAGCTATTGTTTTTTTTTCATTGGTTTTATTTATTGAAAATGAAACCATTTCAGATTTCTTATTCAATCAATAGTTATTATTATTTTTTTCTGATTTGATTGTTGATATATATTTTTTCTTTTTTATTATTTAAATAATGACCAATCAATTTTTGCTATACGATAAAAACAAAAGCAAGAAATAGTTCATGTCAATTCAGAGAAAAAAAAATCATTTGGCTTGAGAATTCTTCTGTTTTGTTTTTCAGTGAGCCATTAGTTTGATTGAATTGATCTATTCGACAGATTTTGTTTAGAGAATTTTTTTTTCTGTTGTTGTTTTTGTTTTCAATAAGAATGTTTTTTTCCATTGTTTTTTTTGGCTACTATTCTAGTTTAATTTTCGTTCTATAAAAACAAGAAGAATAAATAACCCAGCAAGAAAACTCTAAGAACAGAAATTGGAACGACAAAGACAGTTTTTCGTTTGTTTGCTGTCAAACTTTTTTACAATTTGACTAGCGTCGAATTTTCAAAACGATTGAGATTAAATCTCGGTTATCTTTTGTTTTTTTCTCTCTGCGACCTTCAAAGTTTTTTCGACTCTCTTTCTCTGTTTGTTTGTAATGTTTTTAATGTCTAGAAAGAAAGAAAGCTCATTTCGAAATGATTTTTAAAATAAAATTCAACTCTTTTTGTTTTTTTTTCGGAATGAAAGTCGATTCAAAATCAAAAAAGAAAAAAAATAAGAGAAACTTTGAAATATTTCATTTTCAAAAAAAAAAAAAAAAAATAGAATTCATGACAAACAAAAAGAAAAACATCAACATGAAAATAATAAAGATGTACAGCAGCTCATGAGAATTAATTTTTTTTTTATCTTTTTCGTATTGCATTATATTAATAATAATAATAATAATATTATTATTATTTCGTTGTAGTGATAATATTTTGTGTCAGTTTTTTTTTGTTGTTGCTTTGTTTGCCACAGTTAAAATTTTTGTTTTGTTTTTCACTGGGAAAACACAAAGAACACATTACTTTCTGGTTGTTTTTTCTAAAAAAAAAAAAAATTACCAAAGGAGTAGTGAAGTTGGTGTTTTCTAGTTTTTCTCTTTTTTTTCGTATGACAACCAGGAAATTTCATTGCAATTCTGTTGTTGTTGTTGTTTTTTTTTTTTGAAAAGTTAGCATCAAGCTCCAACAAAGACAATGAAGACACACAAACAGCAGACAAAATGACAGAATAGAAACCAACCAACTTTCCTACTCTTAGATTACTCGAAGAAACAAGAAAAGAGTGAAGATGAATGAATGAGAGTAACGAAAAATTCTTGGTTTGAAAAAAAAGAAAACTTATTCCGTTGCTTTCACTTTCTTGTTGTTGTTTGTTTCGTTTTTATTCTGAAGATTTAATCTTTGGGTTTTCTTTTTTTTTCTATTTTTTCTCTTTTTATCCTCGGGATTTTGAATGAAATGTCTTTCTTTAGTATCACCAGACGTTCGTATTTATTTTGTTCACTCTTTCTCTCTGTGTTCATCATGTTGTGTAGATTTTCGGTTTGTTTGGTTTGGTTTAGTTTGATGAGCTATACAAAAATAAACTCAATTGTTTCTTTTTGAATTTTGGTGGTTGTTGGTTGCTGATTTGATTTAACAAAAAAAAAATACTCAATTTTTTTCTGTTGTTCAAAATAATATTATATTTAACTTGAAGAATTTCAAGTAAAGACACAGAAAAAAAACACCAATCTAAGAATTCGCAAAAAAACTTGACTTTTTGAAAAATGAAATTATACAATTGATAATTTTTTTTTCTGGTATCAAAAGTTTTTTTATAGAAAGATTCTGAACTATGATAGAATTATATTTGATGATTTCTATTGAAAAAGTCAAAAAAAAAAAACTTTAAATGTTGAACAAACAAAGCAAGAAAAAAAACTTTTTCGAGACAAAAAATCTTTCTCAAAGTGCTTGAAGACAAGCAAGCAAACAAGCAGACAGACTAGCAGGAAATTGAAAGATTTTCGAAAGAAGGATGATACAAAAAATTTTATTTGATTTCTGCCTTTTTAAGATTTTTTTTTCTATTTCTATCTATATCCGTCATTGACATTTTTTTTCTGTTCTTTGGTTTGTTTCCGTTTGGCTTTCAAGATGTTTTAGTGATTATTGTGTCTAAATTTTTTTTTTTTTTTTTTTTTTTGCTGTTCTAGAGAATCTTCATTGTTATTGCTATTATCATTATTATTTTCTTATTAATATTTTTGGAAAATAGAGAAATGTTTGTTGTTAAATGAAAGTTCACACTAAATAGTAGAAATTAATAAAAAAAAGTGATTTTTGTCTTGTTTTCTTAGTTGTGGGTTCAAAAAAAAGCCTTTGGCTAAAAATAAAAATAATAAATTTGGTTCAATCTGGTTAGAATCTGGCAAAAATGGAAGAAAACTTGTTTCTTTTATAAAAATAGTGACTTTTAATTATTTTCAATACTAGTAATGAAACAAATTTAAATTTTTCAGTTTGTAAACAGAAAAAAAATCAAATTGAAAAAATTTTTGTCTATTATTAATATTTTGTCGAAAGTTGATCTTTTAAATTTAAATTTAATTCAATTATTTAATCTGATTGTGTTTATGGAAAAGCGTGTTCAATGTTTTTTTTTCTTCTTTGTATTAATAAAAAAAACTCTTTCAATTTTTTCAGTCATTTGATTTTTTCTACAAGAAAAAAAAACGACAACTAGATTTTTTCCTCATTTTTGAAGTTTTCAACAATATTGCTGCATCAAAACCGTTGAAACTTATGTTTTCATTCTGTCAAAAAAGTTTTCTTTTATAATGCTCGAAAAAACCGTTTTAATGATATAAAAATAATATTAAACAGAGAAAATAAAACAAATTTAACTCAAGGTGTTACAGTTGAAGAGAATTATTAACGAAGTTTTCTCAGTTTCACTCTCCTTTTTTTGACAACTTTTTGTGAATCTTCCATCTTCTTTACCGAAAGATTTTTCCATATTTAATAGGCAGAGTATTTATATTAAAAAAAGAAGAAAAACTTTGTTCAACTTGTTCTCACTATTTCACCATCATTTCGACTTTTGTTTTAAAGCTTCTTATTAAATTTGAGAAAATCTATAAAAGATTGGAAGGAAAAAGTCAACAACAAATAGAACAATGCAAAGCAATAAACAAGCTTGAAGCAACAAAAAAAATTCTTCAACATATCAAAAATTTATCATCAAACAACTTGAAAATAATAATAAAAACGGAATATTTTTTTCTGAATTTTCAACAATACTATTACTAGTAATATATTTTTTTAAAAACTAAATGATGGCAAATAAACATTGTGTTGTGAAGCACTTGAAAGCCAAAGTTTTTATTTTTTTTGTATTTAAATTGCCCTTATCATCAACAATGAAATTAATTTATTAAAATGATTTTTGAGTTATAATACAGAAACAAATCAGGTTTTCATTAAATAGATTTAACTTTTTTCAAATGAAGATATTCAATGTTATAGAAAAAAAATTGATTCAAAAATCTAAAGATTTAAATGATTTCGAAAAATTTAAAAGTTGCTCAAAAATACTAAACTTTTTTTACATTTTAATAATTTAGAAAAAACTTTAAATAAATTTGAATATAGAACAAATAGAAATAAGCTTGCTTCAAATTTCAGTTTGGGTCAGTTAATTGAACGTTGTTTCAGCACTCCTTAACTGATTTTGAAATCTATTATATTCACAAACTCATATTCGTGTTGAAAATACTTAAATCATTGATTGAAAACTTACTTGTTGCCAAACAACCTATTTATTTATTTAAAATCAAACTTGATATTTAAAGTTTTCATTTTCAAAATAATATTTAAAAAAAACAAGAAAGAAAAGCTAGTTAAATGTTTAGAAAAAAAAATTGTTTATGTTTTTTTCTTAAAACAATCATTATAAAACTAGTTTTATTTAAAATTTTATTTTTTCAAACGACACGCGTTGAATATTTTATGAGAAACAAAACCCCTTTGAATAAGTATTAGATTAATTTGAAAAACAAATAATACTTAACTCATTATTCAACTAGTTTTCAACACAGTTTAATTTTTAAAGAAATTTAAATAATTTTTGAATAATTTAGAAAAAAAGCAAAAAAAAATCAACAATAAATGAATTTCTTTTAAATTATTTGAATTACAACCAAACACCGTATCAATGAAACTACGAAAAAATTAAAATTCTTTGAATAATTTTTTTGTAGTCATTTTTATCAAAAAGCAGATTTTCGGCAATTTGTTAATATTAAAGAGGTGTTAAAAAAACCCAAGATATTTGAGAATTCACATTCGAAAAAAAACGACAAAAAAAAACTGTTTGAGTTTATTGAGAGAAATAATCATAAATAAGCTGTTTTTTGAGTTTTTTTTTCAAGCGGTTTTAAAACCGGCAAAAAGTGGAAAATAATTGAAAAAAAGTTTCAAGATTTAATTTGAGTTTCTCAGAAATGAAAAAAAAGTTTTTTTTATTAAAAATAATTTTCAATTAAAAAACTTTTTTTTTCTGCTAAACTTCTGTTCAATTCTCATATCTAAAAATTGATTTGAAAAAGTTTTCCTCAATTTACTACTTCTTTCAACTTCAACTCAATTCATCCGATAGCTTTCATCCTTTTTTTTTTAAACGAGCCATTTTGCATTCTAAACTAATTTTTTTTGCGTTCAAATGTTCATGTATCGACTTCTTGAAAAAATCCTTGGTGGTAAATGCAATGGATTGCTGCCATCAAAAAAAATATTGCTAAAAGATGAGTTTGCAGTTTTGATTTTTCATGAAAAAAATATATCGATGAGCGAAAAATGTGAACAAGAAAAACAAAGTACCCAAGCTACCAAAGACTTGTAAAACTACTACTTGTATACACACTTGACAAAAAGAACAGAATTTTGTTTTCGTTGTTTTTGTTTTTTTTTTTGTTTTGTTTTGTTCTTTTGCTTGAACAAATCGAATTTTTCGTGATTTAATAATTAAATCAAGCATGATGATGGTGATGATATTGCGGAGAGGAGAGTTTGATGAAAGCAAACAATAATACACAAGTAGGATAGTTGTTTCTGTTCTAGGATGAAACTACAACGACAAACATTTTTTTCTTCTTTTCACTTTAAATTTGATCTGAATATAAGAGAAGATATTTGAAAAAGCCATTCGCTCAGTCAGTAACTACAAAATTGAAAATTGCTTAACAAGTGATGTTTTTTTGTTTTTTGACAAAAAAAGTCCATTTAGTGGTGTGTGCTGCCGATATTTATCGGTTTCAAAAAAAATTTTCTTTTATATTTTTGAGTTATTTTATTTTCTTGTTAGCTTTCTTTTTCGGAAAGAATTTTTGTCAGAAAGATTGAAACAAGAAAATTAAATTGTTTGATTGTTTGGTTTGTTTCCTAGTTGCAGTTTTTGATCGCTTATCGCATTATTTATTAATAAATGTCCTAGCTTGATACTTGATAAATGTACTAGCTTTGAACTGTCTCTAACAAACCTTAACAAACAAATTTCCTGAAATTTGAATTTGTTTTAGCTAAAAAAAAAAAATTTCAAAAATTCAAAACGGAGTTTGTTGATCTGCTCGCCATCATCTTTGTAACACTTTGAAAATTGCTTAAATTTTTTTTTGGTTTTTATTTAATCTATTTCTCTGTGCTAGAATACGGTTATTAAAAAAAAAACAAAAGAATGGTCAGTTTTTAAACATAAAGTGTCGTGAAACCCGAGTAAGCTCAGTCCAAAGAGGGCGCAGCAGATTTCATGTGCGCGCATGTTCATCCTGGACTGGGTTTACTAGCGAGCGCCATCACTCATTTTTTCGAGCGTGGAAATCTTTCTGTTTTATTTTTTTTGTACTATTTTTGGCCTTTGTGATTTTTGATCCTTTTTTGTGGCCAACGATTAAGAAAATTTGAATTAAGTTGTTTTTTAAATAGTAAATATATCCTTCTGTTTTCCAATATTCAGCCAAACTTTGAGTTTTTTAGTTTTAGTTTTTGGCTGATTGGGAGCTGTGTAGCAATAAAGTTTTTTTGGGTTGAAAACACTTCATTTCACTATTATTCTTACTTGAAAAACGATAATTTTTTTTTTGCCATGTTGTACATTGAAAATTTATTTTATTATTCTCGTAAAAAAAAGAAACCGTTACTTCAATTCTAGAAAAATTAAAAAACTTTTCAGCATCAGAAACAACAACAATAATTTAGGAAACGCTGCCATTTATTTTTTCATAATATATTTGGGTGGAAATTAGATAGGAAATGATTTTGTACTTGTATGTTTCTGGTACACATACACAAAAACACATACAATCGAACCAGAAAACAACTCCCAGAATTTTGTTTTGATTTTTGGATCTATGGAACCTTCTCGATTTATATGGCTAGTTGTTTTTCAGATGTGTGTGTGTGTTTATGAGTAAACAAGAAGTAATGTTTGATAAATTCATTTTATTTTTTTACTTTTGTTCAATCATCTTGATTTAATGAATTGTGTTCGAGTAGATTGTTGTTGCTTTTTTCCTTGTTGTTGTATGCGTGCCTCAATAATTAAAAAAAATATAACCAACGATAGCATGTGTATTAATGGTAAAAGCCTATGTTGTGAAGCTTAGGAAGCTTTGACTTTTAGTGGTTTTTTTCTCGATTCCAATCAAAAATATAATATTTACTAATTCTGTATTTTCTTTTTCTCGTTGTTGTTATTATTATATTGTATTGTATTGACTCATTTGTTCGATTAATGTCAATTTTATTTTTCTGATCGAAAAAAAAATTGGCAACAAAACAACTAAACAAAAGGTAACAAACGCCCAAATCTTTGGGTCGCGATTAAGAAGAAAAAAAATTCTATTTATTTATCGAAACTCAATAATACAATCTATTTTTTTTTTATAGATATGTTGTCTGCTTTGTGATTTTTTTCTAGTGATTTTTTCTATTTGCATTGCACAGCACTTTTAAAATGCGCCATTCTCTATTCTTTATCCCAACAACCAAAAGAAAACGATTTTCTTTGTTGTTGCTCGAAAAGTTTTGAAATATTAGAAGACACAAAGCATTAGAGCAAAAAAAAAAATGGCACACCAAAAAACTAAAAAATGGTTCATCAAGTCGTCGCATTATTGCTGCACGCAAACCCCTGAAAAAAAAATTATCCAAAGGCACACGAATGTTGAAAATAGAAAACCTCTATTTTCCTCAGAAAAAAAAACTCCAACCGACATAAAGTCAAACATGAAATTGTAATCACTATTGTATTGACTGTGTGTGTGTGTGTGTGCAAGTGTGTGTTCCAAAACTCTATGTTCCATTATTATTATCTTTCAACTAGAAAAAAAGAAAACAAAAATAAATGGAGAATTTGCTAATCAACATGAAACAACATGAAAAACCAAAAAAAAAAAATTATGGATTCTTGTATTGTGTTGGAGAATACATAATTGACATTCTGATTGAAACACACACCAAAAGAAAAAAACTCAAATTGTCGATTTAACTAGGAAAAAAAATACAATACAGTAATGCAAAATTAACCAAAAAGTACGACTATAGAGAAAAAAAAACAGGAAAACAAAAAATTTAATTCTTCACGAAACAGAAAATGGATGAATGAATAAAAGTCATTTATAATAAATTTTATTGATCTGTGAATTTTTTTCTTATTTTTTTAATATTTAAAAACAAACAAAAATAATCTGATAATTGTGTTGAATAATGAATAATAATAATAATAATAATAAAAACGTTAAGTGTTTTAAATTTTCAGTATCATGTCAAGAACTTTTTTTATATTCTCTTCAAAACATAGTAATAATAATAAATTGAATTTATGAAAAAAAAAAACACCGTATATCTTTAATATTTGATAAGCGAAAAAACTCGGTTGAATTTTTTTTAGAAAAAAAATTCTCTACGAGCTTGGCATGTTTGAGAAGAAGTGTGTTAGAGCTAAAACACACAGAATATTTTTTTTTTCTTTAAAAAAGTATAAAAGACAGACATGGTCGATTTTTTTTTGTTCGTTATTTGGTGCAAGTTTTTTTTTCTGAAAGCTTTTTATTGTGTGTGTGTGTTTTTACAATGTTTTCTCTCTCTCTCTCTCTCTTATTTGCAATGGGTTGTATATGGTTGCTTGGTGGTTGATGATCGATTGATGCTAATTCATAAGTTTTCAAAAAATATATTCTGTTTATTTGATATTTATTCGAGAAATATGGAAAAATAAAAAGATAGAAAAAAATGAATTCGATCGCAAAACAAACATTGGTAAACTAATAATCTAAACTTGGTTATATAACCAAGCCAGCCATTGCAGCCACATGCCAACAACATGACACACTCACACACACACATAGAGAACACAGCTAGCTATTTAAAATTATTCTTTCAACTTGCCATCTTCTTGCCATTCTTTTGTAATGTTGTCTTATTGTGAAACACAATTTGTGATTTTGTATTTCTAGTCTTCATATATATATAGATCATCATTCATATAAATTCTGCTGTTGTCTTATTTCAATTTATAGAATTTTTTATACTTTCAACATTTCAATTTTTTTGTTTTGTTTCCTTGAGGATTTAAGAGATATTTGAAAATTTTCTATTTTTTTTTTTGTGTTTTTCGCTTTTTTTTGATGGTTTTTCTTTTTTCAATACTGTTTAGAATTGGTTGCTGTTTTTAAGTTGAATCTCTCAAGAAATGACGCTTTATTTTAAATATTATTATAAATATTCATAATCATTGAATTTTGTTTTTGGCGGTTTTGTTCCATTATTTTCAGTTTTGAGAGGTTTTTTTTCAATAACAAAACTCAAACCTCTTATTCGGTATTAATCAAAATGAATCTCGGAAAAGTTATTTTTAAAAGAAGAATAGATTTTGGAGCCAAAGCCTAAAATCTTTTTCTTTTAAAAATAAAAGTTTTGCTTTTTGTTTTCTATGGATAATCAATAATATTGTTTGATCATACTTTTAGTTTTTTTTTTTTTTTTGGAATAACAAAAACGTTCCAAAGTGGTCAAGCAAACCACCACCATACGGTGTCATATTGTGCGTTCATCTATGGGCAAAGTTTGTACGTTTTTTTGTTGTTGTTGTTGTTGAAAAGAAGTGTTCAATAGAGAGAATGATTAGAATGAAAACGAAAAATACCAAAAAAAAAAAAAAAAACACACCAATTATATATGGCATAATCAAATTAGTTTTATTTATTATTATTATGCGGTGGCTGAATAAACTTTTGGTTTCAACCATTTTGTATTGCCTGGCGCATTCATTCAATGCATTGATATTCTTTAAACAAAAAAAAAAAACATTTCCAGTTACGGTTTTGGCTTTGGGTATATCTCGGAGTTTTTTTTTTTTTTTGTGAGTTTACTCTCTTTCTCCATAATGAAGTTTTTTTTTACTACGAGGTTTAAATATATTTTGCAAAAAAAAAAAAAAATATTCTGCTTGAAACTTAAGGGACCTTTTCTCCTCGCAGACATTTAATGCGTGAGTGTGTGTTTAAAATATAATATAAAAAAAAAACCACACTCATAACATATAAACTGGTTGTGCCAACCGCTTTAGAGCCATTTTTTTCTTCTAGCTTCTAGTTGTTGTTTTTCTCTCCAGGGTTTCTTCTCCAAAAAAGTTTCTCTCATTTGCTCCATTATTTTTATTGAATCAAAGTTTTTTTTTCTTTCTTTCTTTTTTTCATATACAATCATAATTCTTTGCCATTATTATTAATAATTTTTTTCAAAAAAAATATATTATGATTACAGCAACCGAGAATGGGAAGAAGTGAAGTGAAGATAGAAATCTAGATTTTTGTTGTTGTTGTTTAGTTTGACAAATATCAATTTCCAAAAGATATAACGAATATTTTCCAGTATTCCGAGTATTTTAGTTTTTTTGAAAAAAAAGAATCTTACTAGTTTTTTTTTTTTTTTGGTAATGTGTCACAGGAACAACACGATGCCGAAAAAAAAATTGTTTTATTTTATTTATTTTATTTTTTGTTTTGTTTTTTCTGTTTTATGAAACTTTTTCTTTCAAAAAGTTTTATCAACTGGAAATTTTTTGTTTCGTTTTGAAAGCTAAGAATTTAAAATAAAATTTTTGAAATGATTTCAATTTTTTTTTTTTTTTCAAGAAACTTTCTTTAGAATTATTATCCTTCTAAATTTTTCTGTTAGTTTTACAATGAATTATAATGTGAATTGAATCTGTTTGTTCATAAGATTAATTATAAGATTAAATCAACTTTTGAAGAATTTAAACCATAGGCTGCTAAATGGCAAATGAGAAACTTGTTTGAAGATTGTTTTGAGAACCTCTTTGAAAGTTTTAAGGAAAAAATAATTCCAAAATATAAAAGCTTAGGAGAAAAACTCTGTCTCTTGACACCAGTTTTTAAATGGCTTTTAAAATTGAAAAAAAATTCAGTCAATTATTGTTTGAATAAATCAAGTAACTAACTTCATTTAAAAAAATATAAGAATTAACTGTTTTTAAACAACTATTGATACTTATCTAAAAACTTAGATTTAATTCGAATGGTTCACTTTACATTTTTTCAATTTAAATTGTAATTTTGTTAATATTAAAAAAAATTAAATGTTGATTCAAAACTAAAAAGTGAATGATTTCTTTTGAAACTATGTTTCATCAAACAAATAAATCCATTGAATGTTTATTTAATTTATGACATTAAATTATTTTCCTTCAATAGAATTAAATGTCAGAAAATTTTTTAAATATTTATTTTTTTTTGCCAAAGCTATTAATAGCAATTAAAATAACAAATTAAATGCAAACTATTTTTTTTTAGTTTATTTTCTCAATTTTGTTCATTAATTCTTCACAGTTCATCAATTTAAATGAACTGATTTTTTTTCTAAAAGCTACAAATCAAATTGATTAAAATTTTTATTCAATTTTTTTTTTGAATTTTTAAAAAAAAAACTCAGCTCATTACAAAATCGATTTATGAACCTGTTAACATTGATTCAATCAAATTGGTGTCTGAAGCTAACTGTCAAAAAAAAAAATTTTATATTTTATTTTTCATAAAATATTCTATAAAAAAAACGCTTAGATTGACATCGTTCAATATGTTGAAAACCAGACTCAAATATCAGGATTGATACATTGAACATTTTTTTTCTAATTAACCTACGCAAAGATTTTTTTACCAACAAAACTCGAATTTTAAAAATAAGTTTTGATGAACTGATTATGTTTTTTTTACGCTGAAAATTAAATAATCGAATTTAAGTTTCATTAAATAATTTCATTGTTTCAATACTTTGATAGAAGAATGTGTGCAATAAAAAAGAAAGAAAGAAAATGACGCTCCAATGCATTGTTTTTTAAAATGAAGCTTTTTGTTTTCTTTAATTTCAGTTTTCCTAGTTTGCCATTGTCGAGTTTTTCAAGCTCTCAATAGAGAAAATAATGAGCTAAAATAAATGCTGGCCATGGAGCTATTATGTTTTTTCCATAATAATAAGAAATAGAAAAAAAACTGGTGAAAGTTTTTTGGGTGTTTTGAATTCTGCCTGTTGTTGATGAATACCAGATTGAGAAGAATTAAAAGAAAAAAGTCGGTTTGCTATTTGAATGTTGGTTCTTTTCAAAAAAAAAACAACAACAAAAGAATTTTTCTATTTCAAAGAGTTTCTTCGTTTAAGAATTTTCAATTTATCTGTTAAAACACTTGTGAACAAAAATAACTTAATAATTTAATAAGAAGATTTCGAAGAATTAGTTGTTTAATTACTGGTTTAGCTAAATAAATTGAATGATCAAAACAGTTAGAATTCAAAATTTATCTATTTGAAAGAATCAAATTCCAAAATGAGTTGTTGCATTCTCATTTGAAAAATCTCTCAAAAAGAAATGAGAAAGAAATTGCTCTCATTATAGTAGATTATTTGTTGTAAACATTAGCGAGAATATACAATATTTTCTTGCTTGCTTGCTTGCTTGCTTGCCTGTTTCTTGTTGCTCATTGAGAAGTTATTAATAATTGAAATAATGGATTAATTATATAAATTTAGCTTTCACCCACTTCTTCTTTTTCTTGGTTTTTTTTTGTTTTGTTTCACAGTCAGCAACAATGAAGTTATTTATCAAGAGAGAAAAAATTTATTATGATAAACTACTACTGAAGTTGTTGGTTGTTGTTGTTCATCAAAATTCAACATCAATTAACAACAACAGTTGGAATTGTTAGTCAAACTAGTGAGAGTGAGAAAATTCTTTAAAAATAAATCAAACAAAAGATACAATACAACACACGGTGATATACATATGAAAGAAACATTTAGGATATTCTATTGAATAGCATTTTATTTTTTTTATTTTGCTAAAAAACAAAAGATGTTAATATCAAGTGACAACAATTTTTGTTTTTTCTTTTGATAAAACAACAAAAACATCAGAATAGCGTTCGTTTAAGTTCAAACTGACTTCTCTGAAGGATTGGGTTTTTTTTTTATAGCTTCGTTTATATGGTCCTTGGTTTTCTTTTTCTCATCGAAAACAATGAAGACAACAACACTGTGTTTGGAATGGTGTGTGTGTGTGTGTGTGTGATTGTTTCTGATTAGATTGCATTGTGTTTTGTTGCTCTGGTTTATTCTTTTTGACGATGTTGTTTTGTTTCTTCGCACTGGTGACATGAACGCTGGATTTCAGCCAATTCATGCATCAACATCGATTGTCACAATGAATTTTTTTTTCTGTCTCTCTCTCTCTCTCTCTCTGGCTAAACAGAATTTTTTTTATGGAAACAAAAATGGAAGGAAAAAATGTCTTGATTTATTTCCAAAAAAAAAACTTTACTATCAATGAAGAGCTTCTATAAAAAAAAAATTTAAAAAAACATTTAATTAAAAATTAAATAAAAGGCTTATTATTATCCATAATGGGGAGTAAAGAAAGGGAAGAAAAAAATGATTTAATTTTTTTTTAAGAAAAAAATTCTATTTTTATTTTTTTTTTTAACTATTAAACTAAATAAAAAATTTTTTAATAAACTTTTATTTACTTTTTATAGAAAAAAAAAAATATATAATTGAATTATTTTTTTTTCTCATCATTTCAAACATTCATACCGTTACAAAAAAAATTTGATAAATAAAAAAAATCTATTCCAAATTAAAATCTTGAAAACTTTTACGGATAATTATGATAATAAGAACAAAGAGTGATCTCATGAGCCATGTGACCTTTAAACTTTTATTTTATTTTTATAATTTTAATAATTTCTACTCCAATCTTAAAATAAACAGAAAAGAAAATTTCTTTTTTTATTTTTTGTTTTGTTTTGTTTTAATGCCATCAAAACACACACGCACACACAATGATTTCAATGACTTTTTTCAAGTCTTCTTGTAGTGGTTGTTGGTTGGTTGGTTGGTTGGTTGGTTGGTTGGTTGGTTGGTTGGTTGGTTGGTTGGTTGGTTGGTTTGTTGGTTGGTTGGTTCTCTTCTGATGGTTTGTGAGACATTATCGTCACTACAAAAAAAAAATATCATCAAGCATGATATAAAAATACATGATGCCTCGTATATTCTTATCATCATCATCATCAGTGAAAAACTACAGAGTCACAACGAGAAAACAACATACAAAAAACTCCAAAAACCAAGCACAGAATATTAAAAGAAAATCAAAATGTCACGAATTGTCGTGCGGTTTTTCTTAGCTATTATTCGGGTGATGGTGATGGTGGTGGTGGGTGTGGGTTTAATGATAATAGTAATGGTGATCGTGTAACATGATACAGTTCAAACAATATATTCGTTCGAATACCATACATCGAGTATACACATTGTTGTTGTTGTGTTTTTTCAGTGTGTTTCACACCACCAATGCCATCATAAACCAACATTTTAGGTTTCTTTGATTTGATCAATGATTTTTCGTTTTTTACTTTGCTTGTTAGTTTGCTTATTGGTTGGTTCATTTTTATTTATTAGAAAAAAAAAAACATGCAAAGAGTGATTAAGCAAAAAACAACAAACAAACAAATTGAATTCTAAAGAATTCTACCACTGAAGAATAGAATAGACACGGTGTGTCTAAGCTAGTATCCTGGTTATTTTTTTTGTTCTCGTTAAGCAATGAATTCTAGGATTTTTTTTTTCCTTCTTATGATCACCCACAATGATGATAATGATGATGATCTTTACAGTTTTTTTTTTTTATGGAAAAAAACTCCCATAGGTTTGATTTGACCAAATCATTAAATTCTCAGCATAAACTCGTTTCAAGCATGTTTGTTTGTCGAGTGTTTTGGTTTCAGATTTTTGTTTTGTACTGTCACCTCGATTTTCATAAAGTACTGATTAGAGTATTATTTTTTTTCATTAAATTTGCTTAATCACGATGAAGAGAGTTTTACAATGCCCTAAACACACACACACACACACACACATACACGTGTTGGACAAACAGTAGTTTCGAATTTAATATTTCTTATTGAAAAACTTGTTGGATTCTTGTAATGTTTTTTCCATCTATTTTAACAACGTTTTATTTCTGAACCTAAACTGGACTTCATTAATCATTGAATGTTTGTTTGTTTGTTTTTTTATTTATTCCAATGATCAATTGGTATCAATTGATTCATCATCATTATGATCAAACATTATTAAAATTTTATTATTTGTTTACTTTCTCCAACCTTTCAGTAAAAGATGGAAACATTTAAAGAAAAATCAACAAGACAATCTCAACGATTTGTTTTGATTTAAGATTGTTGTTTTGGGAATATTTCTATTTTTTTTTTTTTGTTATTGTTGTTGATGATATTAAACGGACCACCACCACCAATACTTGATAAAAGATTTCTATTTTTGAGTATAATTATTCATTTGTTATACCGGTTATTGCATTTAGTGCAATTTATATATATATATATTGGGCACCAGAAATTATTACTATTTCACAGTCTCTCTCTCTCTCTATCTTGCTATCTAATTGTAATTTTTGTTTTTTCTTTCTGTTTGCCTTGTAAAGATGGTAAAGAGATGTGATGAATAAAACGAGAAAAAAAGAGAGTTTGAAAAAGCATGTTGGAAACATGTGAAAAACACACGCTACCACATCAAAAAAAAAAGAAAGAGAGTCAAAGATTGAGAGAAACAAAGATAAAGAGACTTTACAATTGCTGTGAAAAAAAAACCATTTATTCGTTGCCGCTACAAAAAAACGATAGCTTGAAAAACCCATTTTTTTTTTACACACACACACACACACACGATTATCATAGAATTTACCGTTATCTTGAAGCTTGGTTTTCTTCTTGGTTTTTTTTTTTTTTTTTGACGTCCACAGTGAAAAACTAAGCTAAGCTAAGCTAAACACACCAAAGAAACTATCACACCAAAACATATCAAGCAAGCGCCAAAATGCTTGATATGTTTTCTCAACAAAAAATATACAGTTTGTTGGTTGTTGTTTTTCTTTTCGCTAAGAGAAGAAAAACTTTTCTTCGATTTTTTTTAAATATTTTATCTCTGTATGTTCTGGTTATGTGAATGCTGTTTTCTGAATGTGATGTAGCGGTATCATTTTATCATTATTTCTGGTAGTGGCTGGCTGAATGATTGGTTGGATGGATAGTTTTTTTGGTTTGTTGCGTTGAGAAAATATATTCGGCTACAAATGGTGTGTATGTGTGTGTGTGTTGTAGTTTAATTTTTTTGTTCCTGTTGTGTTCTATTCCGTTTGTTTCGGCTGTTTTCAACAAAAATAATATATGGATGATAGGACGTGTGTGTGTGTCTAGTTTGGGTTTTCTTGGTGATGTTCACAAATTTTTTTTTTTACAAAAGGCGCATGCGATTAACATGGGATGGGCCCTAGATTTTTTTTTTTCTTGTATATGCTTCAATTTATTAATATAAAAAAAATTTCTGTCAATGATATTGTCAATGATTTTGGGTTGACGATGATGATGATGATGGTGACAAGAATGATAAGAACAAGCGCAGAACGTTAAACATTTGGACTGATAATGATGATGATGATAATACTATAGTAAAAATGGGTTTCTTTGAGCTCTTCAATCTCTCTTTCTTTCTCGTTTGTTCGTTTTCTCGCACGTGTTCTCGCTCTAGCATTGACGTTTTAAAAATTCTTCTTTGAATACAAAAACTGGTATTGAAAGAAGTGGAGATGGAAGAAAAAAAAAAATTCTTTTTCGTAAAACATTACAGCTGTACAGAGAGTCTACAATTATTATTATTATGATTATGATGATGAGGATGCTCATCAAGGTTTTATGGGTGATATGGAAGCTATGTGGGTTTTATGGGTTTCTATTACGAACAAACAACGATGATCATGATGATGACAAAAAAATCGGCATTGTGGCATCATCATCATCGTGTGTTCATGGCATGTCGTCGTAGTTTTTTCTCTCTAGTTTTCTTCCTCTTTTTTTCGTTCTATTCGTAAAAGTTTTTTTTTTTTTCGTTTCGTTTAGTTTAGTTTTGAATTTTTTTTTCTATTCTTTTCTTTGGTGTATGAGTTTTAACGTTTCAGTTTTTCTATGATTCACGCGTTTTTTTTTTTTCTGTTGTGATACGCTGTTTTCTACCAAAAAAAAAAAATAAATAATTCTATGCTATTGCCATTATATTACATTTGGTACGTTTTTTTTTTTTTGTTTGAAGCGAAAATTCTTTTGTTTTGGTTTTAAACACAAACAGAATAATATTAAGAAAATTTCAAAATTTTTGCCACGCTTTTTCGTCAAGCGTTTCACGTTTTCTCTCTCTCTCTCTCTCTCTCTCTCTCTCTCTCTCTCTCTCTCTGGTTGACTCCAAAGAACCGTTATTTTTTCCTCCCTAGTTTCTGGGTTTGACGTTCATTGCAACACAAAAAATGGTATGCGTGAAATGAGAGAGAGAATGAGACAGTCGCTAGCAAACACAAAACTAGAGAACTAGTAAAACGAAATAAAAGCATTTTTTTTTTTTTTGGCGAGGGATATCGATCCAAAAGAATGGAACACCAAAACCTAGGAAAAATCTAGGAGACAGTGAGATGCCGCTATCACCCAACACTACGTTATCATCTCCGGTTTTTTTTTCCGATGAGAGAGAAGGGGACGCCATGACTAATACTAGGACCCAAACACTTTTGGGTTAGAAACAGTGAGCAAAAAAAAAAAAAAAAATTGAGATTTGCGTTTCCTAGGTTTTCCTCTGCCACTCCCTCCGTCTCTCTCTCTCTCTCTCTCTCTCTCATTTTTTCTTGGTCTCTTTTGGGTTGAAAAAAACAGAGGAAAAATGAATGGTTAGCATCCAGAAACAACCATTAGAAAAATCAGATAGAACCAGAATCCGAACCAGAATCCAAACCACCACCACTAGGCTGTTATTCTCTTCTTCTTGGTCTTCTGATTCTCTCTCCATTGATTGTAGCCGTTTGTTTTTTGTTGTTTTTGTTTGATTCCATTCTCTAGTTGAATGCATGTTTGCGTGTTTTCTCTCTCTGCAAATTCTTCTTCTACATTGAAAAGAGGAAAAAAAATTGGGACCCAAAAAATAAAACTAAAAGTAAAAACCAGCCCAAAATCATCAAATGCCGGCGTTTGGTTTGTTCTCTCTCTCTCTCTCTCTCTCTCTCTCTCTCTCTCTCTTTCTCATCACCAACAACATCGTTTCGTCGTTGTGTCGACTGTTGTGTTTGTTGATTTCATTCTATCCCCAAAACTTGGTGTTTTTCTATGCGGGAGAGAGAGAGAGAGAGAGAAAGAATTTTCCTCATAGATTTATTTATTTATATATAATAATAATAATAAAGTATAGTAATAATAATAAAATATATAAATGTTCATTGTTAATAATTTTGATTCTTTATTCTCGTTGCAGCTTTCACATTGGAAGCACCCCACAAACCAACACACACACACACACACACACAAATAGAAAAAGGAGCCATCCACACATATAGTGTAGTGAGAAACGAGAATCTCTCTCTCATTGTGTGTGTGTGTAAGTAGAGAGAGAGAGAGAGAGAGAGAGAGAGAGATAGTTAGATAGATTGAGATAGAGAAAGAGATTGAGAGAGAGAGAAAGAAAGAGGAGAGAGAGAGAGAGACAGAGAAACACTGAAAATAATAAAATTTAAATATTCTCTCAGTTTGTTTTCTTCTTCGTCGCCGTCGTCGTCGTTTCGATTCTCGGGGAATCTCAGAATCTCGATAAATCTCATCTAGTCAACAATTTCAGAACCAATTTCTCCATCCATCCATCCACACTTATTCGAATCATCTTGTTTATTCATTCATTCATTCATTCTGTTTCTTCACCAAACGTATCGAATCAAAACCACAAGGATCTTTTTCCACTTTTACGTTCTTTAAGCATTGAGTTCCTCAGATTTGATAACAATAATAAATTGTGTGATTTTTTAAAATCAAAAAAAAATTAAGCATCAACATCAGGAAAAATAACGAAGAGAAAATCCTGAACTCCACACAATCCCAGAAGAGTTCAGAAACCAGAAAAAAAAATTTATCAAAGGAATTAACAGCTAAAAAAAAAAAAACAAACAAACAAACCAAAACCCGAACCGGCACAAAACTTTTTTTTTCGCCTTGTGCGCGTTTAGTTTGTGTTGTTGTTGTTTTCTTCTTCTTCTTCTTCATCATCATCATTGTTTTACGGCTCCGGTTTTTTTTTCTGTGCTTTGTTATTTTCATTCTTCTTCTTCTTCTTGTTTGTTCGTTCGTTCGTCGTTGTCTCATATTGTTCGTCTGTTTTTTTTTTATTATAAAATTATTTATTAATTTATTTTCTATAAAAAAAAATAAATATTATTTCATATACACACCACCGTCAACAGCACTAAAAAAAAATTCATCTATCCATCCATTCATTTCGTTCATTTGTTTTTCGAATGTCTCTTCGTGATACTTGTAACTTATAACGTTATAACGAACAGATACACGTTAAGCCATTTAGCCAGCAAACTACAATCATCATGATCAAGATGATGATGCGTTTTGTTTAAATTTTTTTTTTTTTTCTGTTCTCAATTATCCATCACATCATTCGAATGTCCGTGAATTGTTTTCTTGGTTTTAGTTTGGTTGGTTTGGTCGTGCGTGCGTGTATTTGTTGTGTATTTTGGTGTTGAGTGTCAAGTGTTAGGTGTGTTAGTGTTTGTGTGTGTGTGTGTGCTTGGTTTAGTTTGGTTCGTGTTTTCTGTTCGAGTATCTCTGTCTCCCGTAGTTGGTTTTTTGTCTCTCTTTTTAAAATTGATGTCAATGTGCATATTTTTTGGTCGCGGGTTATTTTAAATAAATTCCATTTAACACTCGTTCGTCTTTTATTTTCGTTTTTAATTGTGTCGCTGAATTAATATATTATTTTTTTTTTGATAGAAGAAAAATTCTTATTGCTCAATTGGAAAATATTCTTGTTTGGTTGAATAAGCCACCACCACCACCATTACAGCAGTCATCACAATCTATCAAACGACACACATCTAAATGAGAAACAAACAAACAAACAACTCAAACTTTTTTTAAGAAGAAACTTTGTTATTATTTTTTCCGTTTTTTTTTTGAGTTTTTGTTTTACCAGTGTTTTCTAGTCAAATTAGAAAATTTTTAGAAACACGAAGAAAGTTTTCGGGTTTTTTTTTTTTGGTTCTCTATTATTAATTCTGGTTTGTTTTCTCTGTTTTTTTGGGTTCGTTGAAAAGCCTAGATTATTATTTTGGTTGTATTTGTTGTTGTTTCGTTTCGTTTCGTTTGTTGTTGTTTTTTGTTTTAGTGGTTTTCATTTGAAAAAAAATTCACACCTTATTGAGAAAATTTTTCCTATTACTATAGTAAATAATTAAAAATATTTAAATTTTCGTTTTTTTTATAAACAACAACTAACTTTTACATTACAAAAAAAAAAAAAAAATAATAGATTTTCTGCTGTTTTTGTTGAGAGTTTTTTTTTCTATAAAAAAAAATAATAAACTTGATATTTAATAAATAATTGGTTCCAACATAAAACAACCAACAACAAATCGATCTCAGCAATAAATTTTCTACTCAGATTCTGTTTTCATTACATTACCAAAAAGTTATTTCGGAAGTCTTTTTTTTGAGTAGCGAAAAAAAAGTAAATTTTTACAACCAAATTCAAAAATGATGGAAACAGAATCTCAGCCACCACCACCACAACCATCACCACAATCATCACAATCATCATCGCAACCAACACCACCACAACAACAACAACAACCACCATCACAACAACCATCACAACAAAACTCGCAACAAATGAATCATAGTGTGACCACAAATGGTCAATCATCCCAACAACAGCAACAATCAACGGTAACACAACCACCGCAAATGACCAACACCGCTTCGACTCCACAATCATCATCAATGGCAAGCAATAATACATCGACTAATTCGAGCGATGTGGTCACTCATGACAACTCCTATGATCAAGATCTGTAAGTTTATGCAGTTGATTTTTTAGGATGTTTTGTGGATTTCTCATCTTTCTGTCTCTATTGTTTAGAATGCGTTTTTTTTTCCTATTTAATTGAAACTAGAAAAAAAAAAAAATGAATTTTCCATTCAAACATAGGAATTATCTGTCTGTTTGATTATTCTGTTGTTTTTCCTCAGAGAATCAGAATTACTATTCTTGCTTGATTATTATATCTTCCTCAACCATTAAATGTCTTGATGGTTTTTTTTCCTAAAAACAAAAAATACTTTGTTATTTTTTCTCATTTCATGGTTTTTTTCTCAGAAAACAAACCAATAGAATCAAAACACCTTTAAATAAATATTTTTCTAGGTCAGATTTTTTCAATTTCATCATTCTTTTTGGTTCCATAATCCACAAGAAAAAATTAAAATATTTGTGAATTTTTGAGAGGCAACAAAAAAAAAAGAAAAACACAAACTTTGTAATTTATTATTAATTCTGACAAATTTTCTGTAGACACCAACCATAACCAACAGTAATAATAAAGCGCCGTATTCTTTTTGTTGTTGTTTAGTGTTTGGTAGGCATGTTGTGCTGTTTGTTTCAAACTAAACGAAAGAACCAATTCACTTCAGAAATTAACCAAAATTATTCTTTCCATCATACGATGATGATAATGAACAATAATTTTGTTTTTTTTTTTTACTTGCTCTGCTGGGAGCCAGAATTTAACCTACTTACAGATGCCTTTATTTTGCAGTATCATTTAACGTCATTTATAAAATATACGAGACTCCACAACAACAATTTATGCGAGAAATGAGAAACAGGTATCCATTCTTGGTGGCATGGCTGCATGGAGTCCTCGAGACTTTTGTTTTTTTTTTTTTTACTTGCTGTTGTTTTCATTATTTTTACCAGAAGTCTCTCTAGCTAGTCTCTCTGTCGGCTGTCAAGTACATACGGTGCTGCAATTCATTATTGCTAGTTGTTTTATTACTATTATTATTATTATATATTATTTGTATTATTAAAAAGATTATTCTATATTATATACTATAATAGAAAAAGAAAGAAAGAAAAAAAAACGAATTTTCAGTTAGATAAAAATGAGAATAGGCGCCAAACGAATTTGACAGTAAGAATAATTGATGTTGGAGAATAAAAAAGATTTTTGTTCTTTTTTTTTTTTTCCTACCAGTTTTTCATCTCGTTTCAATTCGTTTTCTTCAGTTAATGTGTGGTGTTGTTTGACTTTTAAAAGACCTAAAAGAAAATCTCTGGTCTTGGAAATTCGGGGTTTGCTTTAAAAAAAAAAAAAAACAAAAACAAAGCTTCTGAAGTTTAATTTTTTTTTTTGTTTGAATCGTTTAATTTATTTTATCTTTTATTTTAAAATGAGAATTTTGTCTCTTTCTTTCACTATGTTTTTTTTTCTATTTTAAAAGATAATTTCATTTGCTGTTTGGCCACAGTTTTTTAAATGACTAAAATAAATGAAATATAATGGATAGCAAATGGGTACACATTTTGAACATGAGAGTCATACAATAAAATTAAATCATATCATTTGAATACTGCAAGATTTAACTAAAAAAAGAGAGAGCTCATTTTCTCTCGTTTTTTTCTGTCAAATCTTTTCTTATTAAAACTATTCCCGAAAAGAATTGTTCTTGAATAAAGAGACAAAAAAAAAATTCAATTGAATTTTTAAAAGACATTTTTTTTTATCAATCTTTCTCAAAGTTACTTTTCAAAGTTTTTTTCTACCATTCATTTCAATGTTGTTGCCAGAATTTTCTCTTTCAAAGCTAGTAGTCAAAGCTTCTTTTTTTTTTGTTTTGTTTCTATTAACTAGTGTAAATTATTTGGATGACCACAAAACAGCTTTAATAATGTCCAGGCAAACTAGAAATAAAATCGTATTGTGAAAGCAGAAAACAAAAAATAAATAAATAAAAATTGTACGTTATTGTTGTATTTTGCTTATTTTGTTACTGCCGATTCTTTGTTTTCATTCATTCTGTTGCCATTTTTTTTGTTAGCTTTTTTATTATTCTTGAAAAGCTCCCTCATTCCCAATGGCCATAGGCTAAAATATAACGATGAATATGATGAGAAGGGAATGATGTTTTGTGTGTGTTATTGTTTTTAACGTTGGCGATGGTGTTGGTTGGTAATCGGAATTAAGCCACTCAAGGGACCAAGACTTTTCGAATAATTATAAAAACACATGGATACCAATAGGACCACCACACTAACACACACACACACACACACACGAACATTTAAATCCTTGATTTTGAAAGTAAAGCAAGTTTATTTCGTGTTTGACAGAAACTTAAAAAAATTAGCAAATGTATAAACTTCAAATAAAATAGTTTTGAAGCTCAGAAATATTCATTTATATTTGATTTTTATGAACTTTCTATTCAGAAAATTTGACAAAAAAAAGATATATTTTAATTAAGTTAGCTGCTAATAGACTAATCAATAGTTTTTCACTTCCAAAATGGTCAGTTTAAAAATAAATCTTGTTTTGCTTTAGTTTGAAAAAATTGATCATCAACAGTGTATTTAAATGTGATAAATGTTTGAGCTCACTAGTATTTTTGTTGAATTTGCATTGCTTTCAAAATCAACAATTTATTTACTTTAAGTTTTTGCTTTTTAATTCATTGGATGATACTTTTTTTTCCATCAACAGAATGAATAGAACTCATTTACTTCACAATTTTTTCATTGAAAGAAAAAATAGTTTTTATTCTTGAGTTTATATAAAATGGATGTATTTGTGATCTGATTTTATTCAATGACTCTAAACACTTTTCGTTCAGTGAAAAAAAAAATCTTTAATTTCTGAATTTAATTAAAAGTTTTTTTTCTCTCAAATCAACTTGGATTAATATTTTTTTTTTCAAATTGATATCTAAGACAGCAGCCAAACGCTTATTATGTTTCATAGTCATGAGAAAAAAAAACGATGATCTAATGAAATGTTAGATAAATAGAAGAAAATTGAGGAAAATTTTAAAATTAAAAATAATCTGACTGTTGTGTTGTGTTGGTTGGTTGGTTAGTGTTTTGGCTGTGTCTGTGTGTTTGTTGATTAAAAAAAAATCAATAAGATAGAAATTTTTTTTCTTTTTTTTCTAAAAGTTATCTTATCATTGAGTTTTTCTTCTTTTTCTTTCTTAACAAAAATAACAAAAAAAAAATCTGCAAAACTTTCACACAAACGCTTAAAAAAAAATTTCAATTTGGTGTGATTTGAGGACATGTGTTGGCTATCATTGGCGGTCATACAAACACACACACTTGCACCAACACAACCAAGGACCTGGGAAGTTTGTTCATTGACATTGGTTGCTTGAGGATTTGGTTCAATTTTTCACCAAAAAAACCACCAGTTAAACCAGAAAAAAAAACATAAAACAACTAGATGATAAAATAAGACATCAGATAGAAGGAGGCCTAAAAACAAAACTTAGAATATGGTCTTAGTCAAAGAAGAAGAAGAAGAAAGAAAAAACCAGAAAGACAGAATGATGAAGAAAATGATGTTTTTTTGAACAAAAGTTTTCCTTGTTCAAAAAAATTAAAATAAAATGTTTTTTTTGCCAAAAACATTTTTTTGAGAAGTAGAGCTTTTTTTTTGATGAATTTGATCGATGGCATCATCATCATCATCGTACTCTAGAACACACGCCACTATCGTTCTTCTAATAGGAAAGAAAAACATGTTAAAATAAAATGAACTGTTATCTACTCATAAAATCTTAATCTTTCTTAGTTTTTGTATTTTTTCAATTCTGTTTGAAGCTGCTGGTACAAACCAAACTAAATTTCCTTGTACTTTTTATTTCTCTAGCTACAGTGAGTTCAGTAAACTACTTTATTTAATTTCAAATGTTTTTTTTTTTTTAATAATATTTTTTTCTAAGTTAAATCTGCAATTCAGCGATTTATTTGAAAAATCTATTAAATGGCAGTTTTTTTTGTCAAAGAATTTCATTAAAAAAATTTTTTATTAAAACTCAATTAAAGATATTATTATTATTATAATTAAAATCTCAAAAATTTTTTTCTAGTTTATCAGATGAATCTGATGGAGAAGGATTGTTTTACTTGATGGTTTTTAATTATTTATCAAAAAAGAATAGCAGTCAGAATATCGATTCTTGGTTTTTCGTTCTTATAATTTTTTTTTTTCAAAAATTTTTTAGGGAAAAAACCTGAATAAATATAGTTGCTTTTTTATAGAAAGAAAACAAAAAATAACGACAGAAAGTCGTTTGACATGTTAAATCAGCAACAAAAAAAAAATAAACGATTTTCAACACCGTTGAAGGTTAATTTAAAGGTTATTTTAAAGAACAAGCCGATTTAAAATATAAATAACTGTACTATTTTCCTTGATGTAGCTTGTAAATTTTAAATGATTAAATCAAAATGAGATACAAAATCAGAGAATCTTTTCCTGTTGATTGGTTTATGTGCTCATTGATAAACATGGATAATCAATTTATCAACGCTTCCACCTGAAGCTTTTCTTCAAAAAGATTTTGAAAAGTCTTCTTTTTAAAGTTCATTTGGACATAAACTTGTGAAAAAAAAATACTTGACTTTACTTTTCAAGTTTTTTTTCTCATTTGCTCTAGGAAAACAATTGTTTCGTTCACAATTTTGGCTCAGCATTATAATTTATCTTGGTTACTTGGATATTTTATTTCAATAATAAGCACACCTGAGTATCGATCTCTTGTTA
Source organism: Octodonta nipae (assembly GCA_034190945.1). Classification (NCBI taxonomy): domain Eukaryota; kingdom Metazoa; phylum Arthropoda; class Insecta; order Coleoptera; family Chrysomelidae; genus Octodonta; species Octodonta nipae. The sequence continues at coordinate 50,042 of JAVLUE010000412.1, read as the reverse complement.
TAGCTTCTACGTTTATTTGGAGTTGAGCTAATCACAGATTTTCAAGCATTATGATTTTCTTTCAACGAGATAAGAATTAAAGGGTTAAAAACTTTTGTTTTATTTTATTGAATGTCTAAATGATAACGATGATGTTTATTTCGATTACTAATTGACTTCTGATTAAAAATATCCACTTGTTTGATTTCAGAGAAAAAGAGTAGAAATCTTTATAAATATGACTTAGGAGATGTGTTTAAAATAGTTTTGAAGTTTAACCTTCGTTGATTTTTCCTCAATCATAAATAAATGATTTTAAGCTAAATGTCTATCCGATATCAGTTTATCCTTTTTTTGAGAAAAAAAAATCGAAAACTAAGAAAATAAAATCTTTTTCTGTAATTTGCTTCCTCCAGTTTTTCAAGTCAGTGAAGTATATTTGGTATAAGAAAAAAATTAATTCATTTTGTTGATTATTATTAAACGTTTGGCATCAACAATATTAATAATTATTAGCCTAAAAAAAACTATCATTAAATATTTTTTTTAATATTTAAACTGGCTTACTTTTTTATTAGTATTCATATTTATCAGAATCGGAATTTATCAAATCTAAAATTAATTAAATGAAATTAATCTTTGCTTTTTTGAAATGATTTTTTTATTATTAAAATATATGTTTTTGAAAAGTATTAATAAAATATTAAAAATAAAGTTTTAAAAAAGTTTTGATAAATAAAGAAAACTAAAAGTTCAAGAAAATTATTTTAATAATTATCAATTTTTGTAAAAATAATTTTTTTTTGTTTGATATTTATTTTTTTCATAATCAAATTTTTTTTATTAACTCTAATCAAAGTCTTAAAGAAATTCAAGTTTTTTCTAAACAATAATACACATAGCACATCGTTTCGAAGATTTTTTTTTATATTGAAAATGATCAAACAGTGATTGAACAAAAATTTAATTTGCATTTTGGTCATGGAAGCGTATGAAAGAAGAAGAACTTATGTTTTTAAAATTGATTTTCTAATATCTGAAATTTTTGTTTTGATTAAAATAAAATTTTAAAAAAATTTATTCTGATCGAAATTGAAGAGAAAAAACAAGATTTGACAAGTTTTTTTGCTGTCATTAGTTTTCAAGTTTAGAAAATAAATTATGTGAACTAATTTCAGAGCATTTTTTTTCTTGTTTATTTATTAAAATTAATTTGTTCTGATTTTTCTCAAGATGTCTGAAGGGTGTCTCACCAAAGCAGGATATTTTTATAGTTTTTTCTTCTTTACTTTTAATATCTAGAGTTATAAATCACTGATCACAAAGTTGACCTGTTTATTGCAATTATTAAATAACAACAAAAAATAAATCTAGAGGATAGAAAATTACACTGCTATCAGTTTGATTGGTTCGATAATCTTGCGGACGAATTTTTCTGTTTGAAAAAAACAACAGTTTTATTTATTTTTCAATTAATTAATTTACCAATCATTTCCATGATACTGGTATTATGGATGCTTTGGTTCGCTCGTTATACTACAAATTTTTTTTAGTTTTTTATTTATTTAAAAATTATTCAGAAATTTGATTAAACTTGTCAATGTTTGAGGCTTGATATTTTTTTTATAATAATTCATGATCCTGATCTGAGATGAATTTTGAAGTTTTTTTATATTTTTAATGTGATGTATGCACCGAATTTCATTATTGTCTTGAATATCTTAAATCAATATTTTTTTTAAATATTTGCTTCAAGCTAGAAAAAATAATTAAACTAAAACTCGTATCGAGCGTTTTTTAAAGAACATTTTTCTTGTATAATAATATTGAGAAAAAAAATTTGATATCAATTCTATTAGAAATTTTTCTCTTTTTCTTTTGTTGTTGCTTGATCAATAATACAGAGAAAAGAAGAAAAAAAAAATTAAATTCTCAACCTAATGTTTTGTAAATGAAAACTCTGAACTTTATTTTATGGAGAAAAAATGTGTAGTTTAAAATTAATCGATTTTCGCTGTGTGTTCACATGTTTTATCTCAAATTATAATTTCTTTTGCCATCGCCATTGCACACTTTTGGTTTTTTTTTACCAACATTCAATTATTTTTACAGTGAACTAACAGAAAAAAAAATTAGAGCCTTGGGGCTGAGTTTTAAAGGAAAAAAACTTATTTTTTTAGAAAAATAACTGTGGTTTTCTTTCTAAAGATAAAAAAATTATTTTAAACTTATTATTTATTGAAATAAAATGAAACCTCAATCAGTTTTTTTAGTAGATGAAAAAACTGAAAATTGATTAATAACAACAAATAAAAAGAAAAGCGCAAAAAATTGTTTGAGCCATGTTTTTTTCTCTATTTTTCTCTTATCTTCTTGTCAAAACCAAGAGTTTCATTCTTCGAAGTTGAATTCAAACAAATTTATTGACAACACAACAACTAACAAAAGTTATTTGAATGGACTTTGGAGTTTTTTTCTTCAGTTGTTCTCCTTCACTATAGTTGTCATCGTTTCAAAGTGTAGTGTGCCTTGAATGCTGGTTTATTTATTTATTTTATTTTATTTTTTCTTCGTTTTAAACAATCAAAGGAAAAAAACTACTATTAGATAGAAGATGACAGAAAATAAAAAGCTTAATAACGTAAAGTATCGTCTTCGTTCTTCTTCGTTTTTCCTGAATTCAACATCACAAACACATGTTTGTTTTGTTGTTGTTGTATTGACACAGGCAAACACACACTTACAAACAGTCTCCGTGTTTGTGTAGACATACTGTATTGTAACTGTGTTGTTCATGAGTAGTTTAACTACTGTGTTAAAAAGCTAATAGCTAGCTAGAAAAACTAAACTAAACTAGGGTGTTGATATAAACATTGACGATTGCATTTTTACAGTGAACTGAGCCTTAATACCATTCAGTCACTTCATCAATGACTAATTGTTCAATAATGAGACAACAAGATGAAGTAATAAAAAAATGGAGTGCACACTCTTCGGCTGCTTTCTCACACTGTTTGCGTGTTGACAATAAACAACCAAATAACAGGAAAGAAAAACCGAAAGTATAAAACCGAAAAAAGTGAATCACAAGAGAAAAAAAAGTGTTAATTTGAAGTGTAGGCTTTTTTTCGCCGTCTCTCTCTCTCTCTCTCTCTCCCTCCCCTTGTTAATTGTTGAGAAACAAATAAATTAAACAATAAATTAATTTAATGAGAATTCAGTCATCAAATTTTATTTAATTGTCAATTTTGGTCTATTTTCGTTGTTTCAGTTTTTTTTCACTTAACACTTAGCTAGCTAGTGTTAATATTATTAATGGTGTTTGTTGAAATTCATTCAAATGTTGCAACACTTTTTTTTGTAGAATTGTTTTTTTTATGATTTTACTATTATCGACTAAAAAGCGAAAAAAAACAATCATTTAGTTTTATCTTCTCAAAGGATAACAAGTGGAAAACAAATGACACAAAACTTTTTTTTTCGAGACGTTTATCATTTAAGATTAGGAGCAAATGCCAGTAATCAATCAGTGATGAATTGATATTTTTAAAAAAAAACCCGTTGTTTTTATATTAGTTTTTATTATTACGTCTTTCAACTGCTAATTGATAATAATATTTTTTTAGTTTCATTTTTGCATCAAAAAAAAAAAAATTTTGAATTTTTTTTAAATTTCTGTTATCAGCTCATATTTTTTGTTTAAAGTATAATTTGATAATCTCTTTGATTCGATAACAACTCGAAATGAGATGTGTGATTTAAGAGTTTTAAAAAAAAATTTGAGCTTGAAAATATCAGAGTTTTACATTGACGTATTGAGTTCAAAAGGCACCTTCACTAGCTTAAATCGCTAATCATCAAAATCAGAAATTCTCTCAAAACGAATAACTTTTTTAAAAATTAAATAAAACAGATTGAGCTATGAAGAAGCAAGGTTTCAGCCTCTATCTAAAAGGATATTTAAATTACGATCAAAAGATGTTTTTCAAATTAAGTTTATCTTCTTTTTTTAGAATGCAGAAAATACCTGTTTAACATAATTATCAATAAAAGAAAACAAAGTTGAAACATTTAAACAAATGGTTTTGTATTTGAATTTTATTTATCCATACAGTTACTTATAAGTTGGTTCTTTTTTTTTGATAGAAATTTTTTCGGTTGTCACTATCAGTTATGAAAAACTTGCTTTCAAATGAAAAATTTTGTTGTTCTGCAAAGAAAATACAAAATAAGTTTTGTTATTAATCAATTTTCACTGTTTCCAGTAAGCAACTTTAAATCAAAAAAAAAAGTTCGTATAAAACTGAATAGTAGAAAAAAAATAATTTGGTTTAAAAATTTTAAGTACGATGCAATCAAAGAAGAAAAAAACAGTTACAATTTCATTGTCTTTGTGGAGTTTTTTTTTTATCAATTGTGAAATTCTTTTCATAAATAATCCAAAACTGTTCATTTAAATTGTTGCGCTGTTCAAGTTTTTTTGAAAAATCAAGCTTGACCATAAAAACATTTGAAAAAAAAATTAAAAAATTAATTCTTGTTCTTCTGAAGCTGTAGAAAAAATTTAAAAAATTTCTTAAAAATTATTTTAAAATAAAAAACCAATCAGAATCTTAAATTTTTCTATTGTTGATTTATTGAAAAATAGATTAAGTTATAAAAAATAGTCTTTTTTATATCGATCATAACAAGCCAAAGTTTGAGATGAAAATTCTTCCAAAAATAATTATCTCATTAATATGAAAATTAGCTTGAAAGTTTGAATGAAATGATGTCAATAAGCTTTTTTTCAATATTTGCTTTTTTATAGAAAGTCAATAGTGTTTTTTTTTTGATGATTGAATCTTTTTGAAGTGGAAAAAAAATTATTGAATATAAATAAAAGTTTTGTCAAAGTGCAAAATGATATTTTAATTTACTAGTTGTTGAAGTGTTTATCTGTGATTAGAGATCTGAATATTGAATAGTAGTTAAACCATTGATTTTTTCACTCTATAAGCTATTAAAAATAATCCTTTTTAATCTTTTGATATAGAGAGAGAAAGATTCAACGTAATTTCGAAATATTAAATCAGTTTATTTGTTCTTTTGGTATTGAAATCTTTCTGTTGAGTTAAGCATCCAAAAATTTTCCCGGCTTTTTTTTTGTTGAGAAAAAAAATTCTATTTTAATTTTTAGTTTGGTTATCAATTTCACTGGGAAAAAAAACTTTTGGTTTGTTAAGCTTTTAATAAAAAAAAATTTGCAGTTTGCATTGTTTTTTTATTGTTAATGAGAATTTTTTCTTTTAAAGATTTTATTGATTATTCATGATAATAATTGTATTGATAGAAATTGCTCAAATACTTGTAAGTTTTAATCAGTCAACTAAATCAATCAGAATGATCTAACGATGACACCAGAATCACAGCTTTCTCATCATCTTGTTGTTGAGTAGATTTTATTTTATCAAAAAAAAAACATTCAAACGGAAAAAAGTTTAAAAACTATAACTCTAATTAGCTTATAATAAACTTAAAGTGAAAATTTTTCTCAATTTTATACAATAAAACAGAGTGGAAACACTGCTTATTAAATTTTAAAAGAACTTTTGTTTTAAATTTCAAAATTTTGAAAAAAAAATTCTATTATGTCAGCAGTTATTTCTTGAAAATTTTCAAACACGAAGATTTTTGTTTTTTTTTTTTTTTTTAAAAAGTTGCTTCTCTAATCACATTTTATTCTATTCTTTGTAGTTTTTTTAAAGTTTTTGCCTTGAAAAAAAACAACTTTTTCCTTTCAATTGTAATCCGATCTAATGTTCATTTTTCCTCTTTCATCTTTCTTTTTGTTTTTTTTTTCTTAATTCTAGTTCAGTGAGCTATTTTATTTTTTTGTCTGTCTGTGTTTGTTGGTTCATATTAAATTCAAATATAAAGTCATTGCATTTTGGTTCGTTGTTTTCCATTAGAAAGTCTTGATTGTTTGTGTGTGTGTGTGTGTGAGTTTTGAAATAGCAACCAAAGACCAAGGGTAGCATAGTGGTAGCAGGAAAAAAATCCTAACCAAACACTACCCATTTTCATCATCATCATCATCGTTGTCGTCGTCGTCGTCTTCGTACAGTACTTTACTTTCTTGTTGTCTGTCAAGATTAATGGAGATTGCGTGTAATTTTTTTTTCTTTTTTTATATTATTTAAAAATAAAATCACATTGATCCAGTGAATTTTCTAATTTAAAAATAGAAACGCTAAAAAGAAACATCTCGGTTTAAAAAAAAAAAAAAAAAATATTTTCTCTAAAAGCATTTTTTGATTTTGCTGTTGTTGTTTTTTGGCTTTTGTTTTAAAATAACAAATAATATATGAAACAAAAATTATGACTTTTTCGGTCAGTTTATTATTTACTATTTTGAGTATTAATATTTTTTTAGGTTAGTTTATTAGAAAAAAAAACAAAGCTCACAATCCAAATCAGAAAAAATCAAATAAAATTTTCTGTTTTTCTTTGGTTTTGTTTTTCTTTAATTTAGGAGAAAAATACTTAGTTCTATTCTATTATTCCATATGATAGACAAACACGCAAACTTCTTCGAGCATTTGTGTGTTGGTGTTTCAAAGTTTTCTCCTCTTTCTCTCTCTCAAATTTGATTCGAATTAAGCTCAAGTTAGTTGTTTGTTTGTTTTTTTTTTGTCAGTAGAATATTATTCTATTTAATTTTTTATTCTATTTTTTTTTGTGAAAATAAAATTTGCAAGACCACAATGTAATTAGTGTGACTGAACGCATGCCTATCACTATCACCACCACCACCGAGTGAAAAAATCAAATTTTTTCATGAAAAAAGCACGAGGCATATGTTCCAAGAGTCGAGAGCTAGAAAAAAAAAACCAAACCCGGCTAGTCAACCAAACCAAACATATCGTGTTGTTTTTTTTTGCGAGTTTTGTTTGAAGTTTTGGTTCAATGAATTTTCCCTAGTTTTTCATGCATTGTTAGCATTTTAGCGAATTTTTTTTTGAGAAAAATTTAATTGACGTAGTCATAAAAAAAACTTTATTTTTTTCATAAAAATAAAAACTATGAAATTTTATATAATTTTATTTATTCTTTGAAAAAAAAATTTTAATAATATTTTATTGTTTTTTTCTGTTTCAGGAAAATGTTTATCGGTGGACTGAGTTGGCAAACAGCGCCTGGTAGGTTTTTTTTTAAAAATTTCTTTGATTTACAATCAACACTTTAAAAAAACAACCCACACACACACACAATAAAAAAGTTTTAAAGAATATTGAGAATACACAAAAAAACTTGCTTTTTAAACTCAGTTATTGTGATTTTCATAAATTCATTAAATTTGTTTGGTTCGAAATTCAGTTTCATTCTTCTGAAATTTTGATGAATGAATTGGTTTTAAAGCTGAAAAAAAACTTGTTTTGAATTGAAAATTTAACCAAATTCAACTGTTTCAACTCAATTTTTAATTAAGTTTAACTGTTTGTTTTTTTTATACTCTTTTCACTATTGAAAATGACAAAATCAATTAAACTTGAAAACTTCCAGCAATTAAATGAGAATACACCCACATTTATTTGAAAAAAAATTTCAAAGCGTTCACACACAACATGTGCCTATATTAAAAAAAATTTCATTATTCATGTTTTCGTGCTGTCATCGGATAGTAAAACTTGGCTAAAATAACTTGGTGAACGTTTGGGAAAAAAATTCTGAGTACATTTATTTGAAAAAGTTTACGCCTGAACAAATTAGTTTGTGTTTATATTTGCTTGCACATTTTATCCTGTGTAAAAAGAATCCGAATTTAAAACAAATGCTAAATAAACATTTATTGAAAAAAAAACGGTTAAAATGAAGAGATTTTAAACAAAACCAGGCTTATTAGTTATTTAAAAAAAAACTATAAATTACTCGGATACAGAATTTGTCACAGAGTGAAATTCGTAAAACATTGAAAATTTTTTCAAAAAGCAATAATCTTGAAAATCTACTCGTAGTTTTATATAATTTTTTTTTAAATAAAATCAAGCTCATCAGTTTGATGTTTTTTTTCTCACAAAAACTTGGTGATTTATATTTTAATTTTGTAACTGCTGAAACCAAATAATTATTTTCGAAAAAGCATTGTTCTGAAACTATCAGAATCTATTTAGAAATTTATTCCGTTAGTTTACAGTAAAATATATTTTTTTCTGTATTGAGGTATCAATTATTTGGAAAGAGGGGATAAAGCTAGAAAAAAAAACTAGACAACATTTGTTTTCATTTAGAAAAGGCTGCATCAATTTATTTGTTGAAGTTTTGTATTATATAAACATTAAAAAATTACTTAACGCTTTTTTAGGAAAAAAAGAAGGATACCATTAAAAAAATAGCACATTTTTTCTCTACCATTTTCATCTCAGCAGAAAAAAAACATTCAAGCTTTTTGTAAGAAACACCTAAACGATACCGAATACAAAAACCGATACTATTAGAAAAAAAAAAAAAACTTCAAAATGAAATTTGTTTGAATTGATGTCTTTTCTTTGGGAAAAGTTTTTTTTTCTCTGAGTATCAGTTTAAAAACAAATTATTGGATATGGTTTCAGTTGGCTCAATATTCTCAAATTTCATTTGTGAAAAAGTTTTTTTTTGTTGAAAATAAAAGAAGAAAATTCTTTCAAAGCTTTTTTTAGAAACTTGAAAGTTTTTTTTTTAGTTTCTTTTTTGCAATATTTTGAGAAATACGTAGCAGAAAATTTTTTTATAAATCTTTTCTATTGATTATCATGTATAAGTTTAAAAAACTTTTTTCAGAAACTTTTTTTTGTTATAATTGAAAAGAAATCGAATAAAGAATTTAGCAATATCAATAAAACTGATCAAATTAGTGCTTATAAAAATTGCGAAAATTATATAACGATTCGATTAATTCGGATTAACTTTTATTTTTGAAATTCTTGCATTTTCAAAAATTTTGCTCTGTTTTTTGAAACTTCAAGAATCATGTGGCATTTTTCGATTGATTTAAAGTTTAAACTGAAGCTAAACATAAAATTCTTTCAACTAGAAAAAACAAACATTTTGAAATCGAACCATTTTGAAAATATTTTTTAAACTAAATTGATGAAAACTAAAAAAATGAAAAAAAAATCAAACTATATAATAAAACAATTGACATCAATAATGACATAAACCGCGTTGACCAATAGAGAAAAAAAGTTTCAACAATTTCTTTCTTCAAATAGTTTGAATTTTTCTTTCGCGATAAAGTCAAGTTTAGCAACTGTTAATAACAATAATAATGGTAAGAGAAACTGAAAACTCAATTTTTCAAATAGAACAATTTTTCGTTTTGTGAAATAATGGAAAACAAACATGGAATGAAGATTATTTCAAAAAGATTGTAAAACTAGGTTTAGCAGTTTATTTCCTCTACCATGATTGTAATAATAACGTTTTTGCCAATTTTCTAGTTTATCAAACCATTTTCTCTCTCTCTCTCTCTCTCTTTATTTTTCGAAAAAAAAATAAATTAAAATTTATTTTTCTTATTTCAATCGAACTTTCAAACTGGAATTTTTTCTTCTGCTGTTTCGTGCACTTCTTCAATCTTCTGAATTACCCAACAGTTTTGACTGAGATAAATAAATTGAAAATAAATAAATAAAAATAAAATAAAATAAACCTCCCAATACAATGGGCATACGCGCAAAGCAAACAAAGAAATAAATGAAAAGCATCCAGGATATAATAAGAAATAATAATAATAAAAAAAAGTCTAATTCTTTTGAAAAGATTTTTTTTTATACTTTGAATGCAGAAAGTATTCTTTCGTATTGACTTTTTTTCCTGTTGTTGTTCAATATTTGTGTTTATTTATGTTTTCATCATTCATCCTCAATTGAATATTTTTTTCTGTTTTTTTTTCTTTTTATTTTTGTTTTGTTTTTCTTCTTATTTATTGTCGTGTACCAATGATGAGCTTGTGAGATGAGAGTGCAGAGAGTCTTGGTATTCAATGTTCATCTTGAACCATCATCATTATGTGATTTGAATGATCAATCGATTGCATTAAATAAAATCGATTGATTGATTCATTATCTTGAATGAATGAACATTATTATCGTCGTGATTTCTCAATTTCTGATGTTCATTCATGTTACTGTTGGAATGTGTGTTCTCTGATGTCATTAGTAAATTTAATAAATAAATAAATAAACGAAACAAGATTCTTGATACAAGGCCCTTTTCTTTTTCATTTATTTCTATTTTCTAAGTATTTTATTTGTCAGAAATAAATGAGAAATAAGAAACGAACGACGTTTGAAAATGTTCTTGATACGATTGGTTGGTTGTTTGGATACAACATCGCATCGAACAATCATCATCATCATTTTTTACTTTTTTTTTTCCTAGGGTCAGAAAATTATTTTCTCTCAACAGAGAGAAAAAACCTTGATAATTGTATTTCGTCGTTTCAAAAAGAGGAAAAAATTTCACAATAATAGAAACAAGGAGTTTGAAAACAAGAAGGGAAAAAACTCAAACATTTATTGAAATTTAGTGGTTAAGAATGGTTTTTAATTCTTTTACATTTCAAGAATATATCTATATCAATACGATAAACAGATAGTCAAGTATTTGTTTTGTGTTTCGTATCAAAATTGATTAGTTATTTTCATGTTGCTTCTTATGAGTTGGTTTTGTTTTCGACTCGGTTTCTTCATCATTTTGTTGTTTTTGTTCTCTGTTTTGCTTTCCAATTCAATTACATGGTGAGAAGATGGAAAAGAAGAGTGAACCAAGAATATAAGAAAGAAAAAAGTTTTAAACTTACACAATTTAATGATTTTCTCTCAAACAAAATGATGTTTTTCAGTCCTCTTCTTCGTTTGTTTTTTGTTTTCAATTTTTTTTTTTAAATAAATGATCATTCTTTTTGTTTCTCAAGTTAAAATCGAAACAAGCATTTTCATTTATATCTGGGTTTTGTTGCAGTTTCTAGTCTAGCAGAAAACAAAAAACAAAAAGAGTAAAAGAACACATAGAAAAAAGAAGCACTTGATATGATTGTGTAGAATGTGTGGAAATTTGTTCTATTTTTTTCCAGCTTTCCAGCAAGTCTGTTGATTTTTTCGATTTTAGTTTGAGAAGAGTTTCAAACAGTCTCAGAACTCTTTCTTATATATTGAGATTGTTTTTTCTCTGTTCAAAATAACAGTGTTGAAAAAATCTAATTTTCAATCATATTTTTATTAATTTTTCTTTTGAAAAAAAACAAAATAGAATTTTCTCTAACGATGAAATAGAGGAATGAAAAAAAAAATATATCTCATCATATCGATTGTTTTTTATTTCTTTGTATTTAATTCTTCTGTCTCTATTGTTGTTGCTATTTGGTTCGATAAAATGTAATGTTTTTTTTTATTTGAATTTTTTCATCATTCGCAACTACTGTGCTTTTTAAAGAAATAAAGCTGTTAATTTTTTTTAACGTCAAAATTTTCAGTTTGAACCAGTGTTGAATTTTTTCTCCGTTCTCTCGTTGATGATGATAATGGTAATAGATGATTCCTGATATTGATGAAGATGATGAAGAGATAATAATGTCAGTTTTTATCAAGAGCAGAATAAAAACAGAGAGAAAGAGAGAAAAAAATCCGTAATAAAAGTTTTCAAACATCAAACATGGTTTTAACAAGCAAACTAAATTCTTCAAAAAAGTTTCAACAGACACACACACACAGTGTTTATTTATTGAATTTTATTCTTAAATAAAAACCAGTTTTTTTTAGCAAAATCGAGCTATTACCAAAACAAACCAAATAAAATAATATTGAATTTTTCAGGTTTTTTAAATTTTTTTCTAATTATAAACAACCGAAAAACAAAAAACCGTAAAACTTATTTGCAGACAATCGTATCTTTTTTTTGAAGCAAACAAAAAAATTTAAAATTTGTTTGTTTTATTGAAGAAATGTGTGAACAAATGGAAAAAAACAACAAATCATTAATCTTTGTTTTTTTCTCTCTCTTAAAAACTTTGATAGCAAACTTAAAACAACAAATAATGATAATGATAAAAAATCTGTGCATTCTTGAACACTTAAAAAAGTAAGTTTTATTATTTTTCGAAATTCGAAAAAATAAACAAACTTTCAAATAATTCAATGCTGAGCAAAACTAACTGTTAAAACTGTGGAAAATAGAAAAAAAGAAAAAAAGAAGGCTTTAAATCTTGACAACCTAAAAGGAAAAGGTATAAATAAAACTTCTTTCAGTTTTTTTCTCTTTTAATCACTTAGATTAAGTGTTTACAAAATTTATGAGTTTTTATTATTTTATATAAAAGTAATATCATTGAAAACAACATTAATTGAAAACATAAACATGGAATTAATTTCTTTAAGAAAAAAAGAATGTTCTTTTTTAGCTGTAGAAAAATATGTCAAAATAACATGAATGGGTTTTTCATATTAAAAATTGTCAAATTTTTGGAATAAAATATTTTGTAAATGAGGAAACGAGTTTGAGAATTTAGTTATTAAAAAAGAATTAATTTGAATTATTTTTTTTTAGACAGAATTATAGAATTAAAAGTTTATTTTTCAAATCTTTGAGATTTATTTTTGACATAAACCTTTAATTCTAATTTTATTCTTAAAAAATAGTTTTGAAGAATTTTTTTCTTTGAAGAATTTTAAATTATTATCAAGTGTACGTCTAGATAAAAATCATATGAGCTTGCCATTAATACTCTTCACACGTATACACCATATTTTTTTCAATACAGAAATTGTATTTATAAGCCCTTTAGCTCCACGCCAAACCAAATTATAACACTGTAAAGCTTTTTTTCTAAAATAAAATTGAATTTTATTCCAGTGATTTGATTGTTGTTTTTTTTTGCTTCTAAGATTAGTTTTTTTTTTACTACAAAAAAGTTTCTTTTTCAGTTTTTTTTTGCATTATTTTTTTGTTTTGGAAAAAATAAAATGAAAAATGAAAACTTTTTTGACATGGAATTTCTTTCCAATCATCATGACAACAAAATTTAGGAAAGGTTCGATTAAACTAAAGAAACGAATAGATTGTGTAGATTGTAGTGCTTGTGTGTGTGGGTGAAGTGGGCGTTTTTTGTTTCATGTCAAATAGAAAATTTTTTGACGAAAAATTCGACTCGAGAGAAAAAAAAACAATTAAGTTTCAATGAAACTTAATTGTGTGTACGGAGTTGTTTTTTCTTTAATAATAATATTAGTGCGATGAAGAATCGATTAATTTTTTTCTTCATTTCATTTATTCATTCAAACAGACAGCTTAATGAATATTATTTAATCATTTTTGTTTCTAATGATATTCGTTTTGCTTTAACAAAAAAAAAAAAAAAAGAACGAAAGTTTTCTTGGTGGTGTTGTTTCAAGTCAGAATTTGTTTTTTTCCCATTTCAAAACATGATCAAATTTTTTTGTTCTGATCGATCCGGTAGTATATAATAATCATTAAAGTTTGATTTTCTTCTATATTCAATTTTTTTGTACTATTGATAAACCAGCAACATTATTACTATTGAATCGATATCTGTTGCAAAAACCATCTCTTTTTAGATTATTAAAAATGTTTCAAATAATTTAAAAACAGAGAATAGTTTTCTAAAGAAGTTTTTAAATTTCTCTCAATTGAATAACTTCATTATTCACAATGTGTATTGAATCAAAAATCAAATAATCTATTTAAAGCACACGGCAAGAGATTAAATCAAATCTTGTTTGATTAAAAAGCATGAATTTCCATGTCACTTTTAAACGAGTGACGCATTTTTTTGTCACTAATCGAATTTTATTCTCTCATTTATTTTTTTGATGCAGAACTTTCCATCAATTTGACATTCAATTTTTTTAGCGGCATTACTTGTTCGAATCGGTTGTTGATAAACAAAAAATCCAATGCTTGACAATGCTAATAATTATTTTCAATCTAGTTACATTTTGTGTATTTGATACAGAATGCCGTATGGCATGCGTATGTACTCAATACACAAAATATACAGGGTGTTTCAAAAAAATGTATACACACTTTGAACTTCCATAGCAAAATTATTGACCGTTTTACAAAGTTAAATTTCAGGAAAAATAGCAAGCTAAGTGCTTCAAAAAAATGTATACACATTTTAAACTTCGAAAGAAAACTTATTTACCGTTCTACAAAGTTAAATTTCAAGAAAATAGAAAGCTGAAAGTCTAATGTAAATGAAACATAAATAAAAAATGTTAATACTGTTCAAATTGGTGACCTGCAGCATCAATACAATTCTGAGTACGAGTCACCACTGATTCTGTACATCGTTTCAAAACGTCCAATGAGATTTCTCTACACACTGCTTGAATCTCATTCCAAAGAATGTCTAGGTTACGTGGTTTCCGTTTGTACACCTCATCTTTTACTGTGCCCCACAAGAAGAAATCCAGTGGTGTAAGGTCTGGAGAGCGTGCTAGAAACTCGATTGGCCCCCTGCGTCCTATCCACTTGCCCGACAAATTTTGATCCAAGTAAGCTCGTACGTCCCTGTGATAGTGCGGCGGAGCACCATCTTGTTGGAAATAAAAATCATCATTACCGTATAATGCACGAATGGCAGGAAATATGGAATCAGCAAGCATTGTTAGGTAATCAATACCAGTTACAGTGCCTTCAAATCGAAAAGGTCCAATAAGTCCCCTTGAAGACAAACCGCACCACACATTTACACCAGGCAAATTAAATACAATAGTTTAAAGTGTGTATACATTTTTTTGAAGCACCTATAGCTTGCTATTTTCCTGAAATTTAACTTTGTAAAACGGTCAATAATTTTGCTATGGAAGTTCAAAGTGTGTATACATTTTTTTGAAACACCCTGTATACTCTAAATATATGCCATATAGAAAATTGATGTGTAAACAAACGTTCACTAAATTTATTTTCAAATTACAATTCAATTACTGATATTTTTTAATATCTTAGAATAAACAAGCAATTCATCTTGCATAAAGAAAAATTTAAATATATTTGTCGTTGTGCAACATTAAAAATCCTAAAGTTTGAAAACAAACAACTCATTGCAAACCAACTATTTTTATGCTGTGTGACTAAAAGATTTTGTGATACTAGATGAAAAAAAACTACTACTCAATGTATTTCAAGTTTGAATTCAGCAGAATTAAAACATGAACAAAAAAACTATTTTAAGAATCCTTTGATTGCTCAGAATCAGCAGATCGTAAAAAATTCATCTTTTTTTCTTATTTGCCACAATTACACATTATTGAAATTATCTTGAAGTCATATTTCTGTTAGTGTTTTTCATTTTTAAAATTCAATCATTAAATGATGACGATAATGATAATAGCTATTGAATAGCTAAAAAACAAGAAAAAGATGAGTCTAATAGAACTATACACATGTATAGTGAGAAGCTTCTTATTTAAAAATATCTTTTCGTCGGAAAAAAAATTAATGAATCAAATTAATAAAATATTGAAGCTTTTTTTTAGAACAAAAAACAATCATAATTATTGATTAACTATATAACAACAAAAAATTATAAACTAATATCCGTAAAATAAACAAATCTAAATTAAAATATTGAAAAAGAACTTCATGACGATTTTTTTTTTTTGGAAATTTTTTCAATGAAATGAATAATTTTAATGAAACTTTGCCAATTGTATTTTTTTTCCAAACAAGAAAAATATATACATTGTTGTCGTGACTACTGCTTCTGCTGTAATAATGCATCAGAGACCATCATGCCGATAAGACATTTTTGTTTTTTCCTATTTTCTTGGTTTTTTTATTATTGCTGAAAACAGCTATTAACACTCTTTGCTATCTGTCTTCATTGTTTAAGAACACTTTGCTTATTCCTGAAGTTTCCCCATTTTAAAGAAAAGAATATAATCACCTTCAAGTTCATTATAGCAAAATGATTGTTTGGTTTATCACAAAAAAAAAAATGGTGGTTAAATAGTTTTTTTTTCTCAATTTTAGTCTTCGGCTTCTTTCATTATTCTGTTCTTGTTCATAATATTCAGTAGAATAATTAAATTAAATAAGAAAATAATTAACTAGGGTCCAAGTTTCTTCTTCGGTTGTTGTTTTGTGAGTTCGAGTGTGACTCGTTATAGTTTTTCTATAGTTTGGTAACATCATTAGGCTGAAAAAAAGTAAAACTCGTATTCAAGAAAGAAGTTTCGCTACTTTTTTCCTTGTTTTTATTGAGCTACTGGCTAGAAAATAAAATGTTTCTGCTATACTCCTGTTGTTTCATGATAAAAGAAGAAAGAAACTGTAATTAAATAAATGAGAGTTGAAACAAACGAACAGAAAAGTTTTCTTTAAAAAAAAAAAAACGTATTATTTTTATGGAATCTTCTTGGAATCAATAAAAAGAGTAGAACAAAAGTTGAACAGTCTGAATCAAGGAGAAGATGATGATAATGAATATTAGATAATAGATTAATAAATCTTTCCTCTAAATAGAAATGAGAATGCTTTGAAAAATTTAATTTAAAATCTAGATGTCATACAGGCACATGGCGCGACACCTTTCACAGACAGTATTCTTCTTTTCTTTTTTCTTCCTTGTTCCATTACAAAATCAAACATAGACAAAACAGAGGCAAAAACAACAGCCAAAAGAAAAAAGAAACAAAATTGCAAAACAAACAGAGAGAAAGGAAACTTTTCCATCACTCAAATAGAAAGTTTGTTCTTTGTGCTTGAATCTGATAAGTCGTTTTTTCTGTTGTTTTGCTCTCGTTTTATACTCTTTGTTATTCTATTATTGAATAACAAACAAACAAATGAAAAACACCGAACACAAAAAAAAACTTAAATTCTATGATTCTGGAATTCGGCTTGTTCTGGCTAGTGTTTAAACAAAGCGAGAGAGAGAGAGAAAGCAACGGAAAATGTTAAAAGTTTTTTTTTTGACGCTGTTGTTGACGATATTGGCGCAAGCGTACCGATCCAACAACAAACAAACAAATATTTCAAGCAAAACAATTTCACCAAATGTCACTAATTACAATCATAGGGCTTTTTTATTTGTTTGGTTGTTTGTTTCCTATTCCTATTCTTTTTGTTTCACCCTGCTATTTTGAATGTAAAGAAATATCTTTTTTCTCATTTATCAAAATGAGTAATTAGTTTTTATCTGTACACATTAATGTTCATACATTTATTTGTTAGACTGAAAAAAGATTCTGCAGTATTTATATTTTTTTAGAGAAAAAAAACAAGAAAGAGAGAGAGAGAGAGAGAGTGATAGAGAAATACTGAAGAAAGACAAAACAAACTATTTATTTGTAACTGGAAAATAACGGTTTTCCGTTATAAATAAAAAAAGAAAGAAGGAAGAAGAATAAAACTTATTTAATAGAAAAAGAAAACAAGTCTTAAACTATAAAACTTTCTAGTTTTTCTTTTTTGTTCTTGTTGATAGTAGTGGTAGGTTTTTGGTTATTGGTTTTAATAGAGAAAATAAAATATAGATTTTCTTCTCTGCATTGTTCAGACAAAATTTTTTTTTTTCAAGAAGATTCTTCTATTTAAGAAAAAAACCAAAACTACTGAATCTAATTTTGAGGTCATAAATTTATTGTAAAGAGCTATTGTTGTTGTTGTTTTATTCTTTTTTATTATTTATTCAACTTTTTATTGATGACAGAAAATAATCGCATCAATATACTCATCACTATATTCATTGAAAACAAAAAATAATCAACTACTATTATTATTTGCATTTAATCTGTAATATAAGCAGAAAAAATGGAATTTTTTTTAAACTCAATGTTCTCATTCTATTAGTGAAGTTTCCGCTTTTATTTCCATTATTAATGTGACGAAATTTTTGTTGAAACACATGCAAATGAAAACGGCATTAATTATCATAGTTTCAGGCGTTTTTACCTTTATTATTATCGTCTATCCATATTTCATATGCTTTCATGGTATTTAAGTATTTTATTCCAAGCTTATACCCCATACTTTATAAACAGGTTTTTTTCTGAAAATATCTATGTTATAAATATTTATTATTCATTTTGAATAATCGGCTTATATTTTAAAAAAATTGCAGTAAATTTTGAATGATGATGTTTGAAATAAATTTTTGAAAACCGTAATTTAACAAAAAAAATTAGCATGAGCTTTTTTAATGATTTTTGAAGTTGGCTATCCTTGGAATGTGCTTCTATTCGCTTATCATAGAAATAAAAAAAATTAAATTAGTCAAATAATTTTCGAAATAATCAAGAACAAACAAACAGATGGAAAAGTTTCATTGTCGATGATTTGAAAGAAACTTTAAAAGCGAATCAACCTGGTGGAATGGTTTTAATGTTTTCAGTGCACAGAAACGCAAACACACACACTGACGTTCAATGATGACAAAGTTTTCTTGCTGTGCTTATTTATGTGCTTAATGGAATTTATGGTTTGTTTATCCCTCAAAAGTCTCCAAGGACCCAAATAATTTCTGCTATTTGCTTCCTTAATTTTTCACTCAATATTATTTTCGAAAAAAAAATGAAAAAATGCTGCTAATTATTGGTAAATCCTGAAACTGTTTGTATTAATAAACTCAAGTTTTTTAGTTTTTTTTGATAATTTTCATTAAGAGTATTATAACATATTATAACACAAATTATTTTATTATTCAATATTTTGGTGAATTATTTTTTTTACCATTATTTAAAACAAACAGAAACTTATTTTATCACAGAAAAAAGTTTGCAGCATTTATGATAAGGAATTTTTTTCTAAATATAACTTATTTTTCAATTTCCCCAAAAATTTCGTTTAAAAAAATAAACTGCCAACTTTATTTTTCAATGTAAAATTATTATTCACAAACAAACGCAGAAATTGATTTTGAAAAATTTCAAAAAGTATTATTGCCATTTTTTTCATGTTTTTGTCAATTCAATCTATTCTAATACTGTTTGATTTACTATTTTTAAATTGTGTATTCTCGTTTTTTTCTCGAATATAAAAAAATTCAGGTATCATAAATTCAAAAGTATTTATATATTTTTTTTATAAAAGAATCAATAAAAAAAATTTTTGTGTTTAACAATACAATTTTTGTTTGTGCTCTGGATTTTTTGAGCTTTAAAAAAATTGAAACTTTGTTTTTTTTAAAATAAAAATTTTCCGTTTTAGTTGTTTTGTTTGTTGTTTTTATTGAATACATTGTGTTCATATAGAAAAAAATTGAAGAACTTAATGAGCTTAGATGCAACAGCAACAAAATCAATCAACTTGGCTTTCAGCAGCCATTTTAAGTTGCTGAAACTTTTCTGCTGAGAATATACTGGAACTAGAATTGACTTGGAGTTTTTTCCGGTTGTTCCTTTGGTTGGTTGATGATAATTGTATTTTTTTTATTCACAATCAATAGAATCAGTTATCTTTATGAAATTGGATTATCAGAAAAAAATTTATATACTGATTGAAAGTTACAAATACTTATTTAAAAAATTCATGAAAAAATTAAGAATAATGTGAGCTAACAAAAAAATAGCCAATAATACTTACCAATAGTACTTGTATTGTCATCAATAAATTAAACAATAAAAGTTAAGTAGATAAGGCTGCTGTTTCTTACTTCTCGTTTTTTGGAGTAATGTTTAATAACCGATTTTTTAAGATTATAATGAAGAAGAACAGAAATTATTTATCAGTATATTTAGATGCAACCAAAACAAAAACTTTTTTGAAAACACCATCAATAAACAATTAATTGAATAATGAAAAATGATACAAAATTTCAACGATTTTTGTTTCAATTGGATAATGAGATTGTTTTCTGTTTTTCCTCTGTTATTGTTGTAGTATTGACGTTTATTTATTTTCTTTTTCTATACAAACAACTTAATAGTTTATATAAGAAGATTATGAGCTCCCATGATAATGATAACCATTTTTTCTCTCTGATTTTCAGTAGTTTTTGTTGTAGTTTTTTCAAATAATTTTTATTCTTTTCACAAGACGTTATCAATTTTATTGCCATTACACACAGATTTATTCTCAATCAAATGGAACGACTCTAACAGCCGCTTGTCAATTGACATCGAATTTATTATGGCAATAATTTTGATGATTAAAATTTGCCAAAAGAGTAGAAGACTTCTTGTTTTTTGCTAGTTGTTTTTCTTGAGTTTCGACTGAAAATATTTCAAGAAACTGAACAAATAAAAGAAAAAATTTAGAAATTGATTTAGCTAACTCTAATCAATAAATATTTATGGCATTTTAAAGCTTGATTTGCATTTAATAAAATGAAACTCTTAAGAGTTAGACACAAACCACTCAATAATAAAATGTTTGGCATGTTTTGCTCAATAAATAACTTTTGAATTTAAATTTGTTTTTTTTTTTGAAAGCGATTGAACAGTACTTGCATTTGAAGAAAATCCGATTGGTTACTAGTCAGAGTTTTTTTTATATTTAAATTATTTAAATAATCACATAGATTGAAAATTTTTTTAAATAAATTACAATGTCTGAATTTTTGGTTTGATAAACAAAAAAAAACTGCAACCATATCTTGTCTCAAACTTTTCCAAAAGAAAAAAGCTTAATGTGAAAACAAACAAGAGTTTTGTTATAGAAACAAAAATTTGGGATCGGGAAAACCTAATCAAGCAATTTGGTTGAAATCTGAATCTGCCTCAAATTTTTCTTTTTTTCTGTTAATCAATTTAACCATTAAAAGGCACGTTATCTGCTCGTAAATTATGATTTTTTGCTCCGATAAATTTCTGTTCTGCATCTCTTCTGCAGCAGTCTATTGAGTCAATTTAGAATGCAGCTTTTGTAAAATTTAAATTTTTGCTAAGAAAATTGTTGGAAATTGAGAAACAAAAACAAAAAAAGATTGAGTTTTTTCAAAATTAGTTTTTAGTAATATTTTTTTGCATCATTAGTTTCTCTTCTTTTTCTTCTTCTGTGAATTTGTGATTACAACATTGTTTTTCAACATTAGAACTCCATTCACTTTGGAGAAGTATCAAATGCAATCAATTATGTGCATCTTATACACATCATTTGCAATTCACAGTTTTTTTGAAGCTTATTTTTCTGTCTATTTCATTAGATTCATTAAAAAAATTCAAGCATCTCGTTATCATGTCAGAAAATTATTTTTCTGTGTGACTTTCAAAGAAAAACTCTAGAATCAAAAGTTAATTGATAATCTAAAATTCAAATTTGAAATTCTTATTTAATAGAAAAAATTTGTATTTTATAAAATCAAATTAATTCTTTATTAGAGCAGTTGAACAAAAAAAGCTATAAAACTTTTGATCAAGTTGAATTATAATATCAATAAAATAAAACGACGACGACAACGTTTTGTTGATCAATTTATTGGATATTACATTTAATTTTCAATTAGCTTGTCCGTTTTTTCACTCTTAGTGAATGGTTTTTTATGTGTAATATATGCCGACTTCTAGTAATGATAACAATAATATTATTTGGTTGATGATTAACTTTCTCCCAAGATTATTCTCATAAATTAAACATTCTCTATGAATTAGTTTTACAATTAGCTTGGAAAAATATTAATAATTTTTGTCTCTCTCTCTCTCTCTCTCTCTTTTTTCTGATTCAACAACAGTAAATTTGAGAAAAAAACTGTTAGCATTCACAAAATTTGATGAGCGTTACATCAACATTAAAATGAAAAAGAATGAAAAAACGTAACCGACTAAATAGCGACACAAGCTCAAAATGTAATTGAAATTATTGGATAATTTTATCAAATATTAATTATCTTTACACCATAATGGCCATCAAAAATGCAAAATAAATAGCTCTTTTATTGTAGTTTGTGTGTGTGTGTTTGTGCATGTCATAATATATCATGTATTTATATAAACTTTATGTTTGTATAAATGCCCAGTGGTTAGTCTTGCATGCAAACAAACAAACAAAAATGAAATAAAATTACGCGTAAACGCAGCTCTATGATCTATGGTGAAAAATTTATGAAATATGTATGTGTAGAATAGAATTATTTTATTATTATAAATGATGAGATAAATCCATGCGCTTGTTTTTTTTTTGCAAAAAAAAAACCGGGACATATACATACTCTTACCCACACTTTTGATCTAGCTGTACAATTTTTTTTTAATGCGGGCTTTCACTTTCATTTTCCAGATAATTTTTTTTTTTTTGCTATTTGAAAAAAATACTACAGAAAAATGCTGTAAATTATAAAATTCATTTTATATTTGTACATGTGTGTATGGGAAAAAAACAATTTTGAACTGAAAAAAGTCGCACTCACAAAAGAAAATCAAATAAAGTGAATGTGAGTTTTGCTGCAATGCTAATGTAATGCAGTGTAAACATCTGCTACCATTTTCATCCTCATTCTTCCACACTTCTGAAATGCACACTGCTTGTGAAAGCAAAAAGCTGGTTGAAATTTTATTTTTTCTCTTCGTTGTTTAGTTGGTTGTTAAATTTGAAATTTCGACTGATCGGTTTATTATTAATTTTAAACTAAGAAAAAAATGTTTTTTAAATCTAATAAAATTGAACTATTTTTTATATTTTTTTTTTCTATAGTGGCATCTAGAAAAAAAAAACGATTTTGAAATAAATAGAATTGAATTTATTTTTGTATTAAAATTTTTTCAAAATAAACGCCAACAATTTTGATTTTTTTTTGAAAGACTTTTATTTAATTCAAAAATTAAAAACAAATCTTGTTTAAAATAGATTAAAACATTCAAATAAAAAATCTAATAACGAGAGTACTTCAAAACTGAATTCGATTGTCTCAAGCCTCAATCACACATTTACAGAAACTAATAAATTTTTTTTGAAATTTATTCATTAATCAATTTGTTCCTCTATTTGTTTCAGAGGGTTTACGCGAATATTTCAGCAAATTTGGTGATATAACTGAAGTGATGGTGATGAAAGACCCAGCAACCAGAAGATCTCGGTAAGGATTTTTTTATAAATTTTTTTTATTATTTAATAATACAATGTTTCAAAAATTTTTATCAAAAAAAAAATTTCAGCTTAAAAAAAATAAACATTTAAACAAATAATTCTTTTTTGAAAATATAAATTAAATTTAATGAAAATTTTAAAAAAAATCAGTGAAAAACGTTTTAATTGTTTCAATTGTTTAAATGTTAAAACTTTTATTTCACATATTTTCGTTTAAGTTTTTCAAAAAAAAATATGAACGATTGAAAAATTATTTAATTAAATTTTGTTGTTAGAAAAGCATAGGAATTTCTCTTCTGCTGTTGTTGATTCTTTTAGTTTTTTTCTTTCAATTTTCTTGAATTTCGTATACGAGTGTTTTTTTTCCTGGTTGTTGAATTAAATTTTTTTTCCTCTTCTTCTTCATATGAATAAAACATTCGAGTGAACGTCTAGAATTTAAAGCATTTTTATTTTATTTTGTTTGTATGTGTGATTAATTTGCTTGTCTCTTTTGTTTTGTTTTCACATTGCTTGTAGCGGTTGATATAATTTGAAATCTTGTTTGGGTTCCAAAACAATGACAACAGCCCACAAAGAAAAAAAATTCTGTATGTAGGATTTTTTTTAAAAGAAAAAAAATTTTACTGAAACATGAAACAAAGTAAATTTAAATATTTAACGCGAAACAGAGAGAAAAAAAAATGTTTTTGTTTTGACAAACAAACAAAATTAAATGTAATTTTCAATAATTTAAAACTTGACGTTTTTTTTCGTATTTCCATTATATTTTTCTTGGGCTGTTGTCAAACTTGTTTTTTATTTTCTAGTTTTTACTCATTCTCTTTCCCGCTAGAATTCCATTCAACCAATACGTTTTTGTTTATTTCGGCAGTGTGTTTATATTTATTTATTAGAATTAAAATTTTGTTGTAGATTTTTTTAAAATTTGAAATATTATTCTATTATTAATGTTGTGTTTCTTTTTCTTTTTTTTTTTTTTTTGGTTTGTTTTGTTTTTTTTTCCGTCTCTTTCTGTGTCAGTATAAATGATTTAAATATTTTTTTTAATCTTGTTCTCATAGTATCTATTATAGAATAAAATATTTTGAATCTATTTTCTAAGCTTATTATTATTTTATTTGTAGGTTTTTTTCAAAAAAAAAGAATTTTTAAAATAATTGATTTTTGTGAACTTGAAAAAAACAAAAACAAAATTTTTTTTCTAAGTTAAACTTTTTTTCTACTAGTTTGAAAAATATGAGATCGATTTCCACAGAAACAGAAAATGAAGAAGCTTAAAAATTACTTACTGTTTTTTTTAAATTCAAAAAATCTTTAAATTTTACTTGCAAAGAAATTCACCAGGATTGCTTTAAAAAAAAAACCTAGCTTTCGTTTATGAAAATGTTGTTATAAGGGTTGAGTTTTACACTTTTCATTTTTGTAAGAAAAAAGTTGGTAGTCAAATGACAAAAACTAGAAATTGATTTAGTTTGAAAAATCATTATTTAGCTAAACTGTTCAATGACAAAACGAACTCAGATAATTTCTAAAAGAAAATTTTTTCTATCAAACAGAATGTTGAAAATTTTTGTTTTGTTTTGTTAAAATGTGTTAGCTCGAAAAAATCGAACAAATTTTGTTTTAGAATGTTTACCATAAAAATCGTTTTTTTTCAAATTCGAATTAACATTTTTTGTTGTTTTTTTTCTCTTTTTTCAAAGTGGCTTTGGCTTTGTGACGTTTGCTGATGCGTCTAGCGTCGACAAAGTTCTCATGAATGGACCTCATGAATTAGATGGAAAAAAAGTACGTTGGATCAGAAAAAGAATTTTAAAAATTTCAAATTTTTTTCCAATATATCCAGATTGATCCAAAAATTGCCTTCCCAAAACGAGCACATCCAAAAATGGTAACAAGAACGAAAAAAGTATTTGTCGGTGGTCTTTCAGCACCAACCACGATAGAAGATGTTAAAAATTATTTCCAACAGTTTGGTCGAGTAAGCTTTTAAACTCTTGTTTTTTTTTTCAACAAATTTGAAATTCTTTTTCAGTCATCCAGCCAAAATTAATCTAATTTTATTTTTCTCGAAAAAAAATTCTCTAGTTTTTCTCTAGAGAGACTGAGAATTCTTGTTTTTTGTTTTTTCATTAACTCATTTCTCCACTGTTTGTTTGAATGATTGAAATTAGCTTAGAATTATAAATGAATTTTAAAAGTTTACAGCAAATTATCTCATTAAAAATTTTCAACAATTTTTCAGTCAGCAAGTTTTGTTTGCTTTTAATTTATTTAGATTTTATTTTCAGTATACAAATTAAAATTTAAAACAAAATAAAAAAAGTCTGAAAGTAAACAAATTTTCTTTTTGATAAAGCATTTGTAGCAAAAAAAAACTCAAAAGAAAGATAGTGTTACAATAAAAGAAAATTTTCTTTATTATTTCTTAATTATTGTTTTGAAAATTTTCTAAGCTTTTAATTAACTTAGTTTTTGAGTATTTTCTCAAGTATTTAATTATTATTATTTCAAAAAAGGCCAAATCAATAGAATAATTTGACTTTTATTAAAATTTATTTCTATTTCAGAAAAAAATTTAGTGACTTATTTTAAACAATTCTCAAATTTTAGTTTTTCCAATTTTATAATATCTTCAACTTAAAAAAAAAATAATTTATCTAAATTGTCCATTGTTTTATTTAACAGATTGAAGACGCCATGTTAATGTTTGATAAACAAACGAATCGTCACAGAGGTACGTTTCTTCTTTTTTTTCTCGCTGCTATTTAACCAAATTTTACGTTTCGATTTTTTTTTTGCAAAAAGTTTAAAAATGATTTTGTTATTAAGCTAAAATTTTGTTTAAAAAAAAACTCAATCTTGGAAAAAATAATTTCAAAACAAGAATATCTATTGCCAGAGGTTTTTTTGTTTTGTTTTGTTAATTCTAAATCATGTTAGATTTTTTGTTGTTGTATTTGAATCATGCTGCGTTTGAATTGCGTTGCTCAAATCTAAAACCCTAATCTCAAAATGATTGATAACTTTTGAGATTTTTCTCAATTTTTTTTTTTGTAGTTGTTAGTGTGAACAACAGTGATAAAGAAAACAACAAAATCGATTATTTTTCTCTTCGGTTAACACAAAAATCATAATTGTATTTTTAGCTAGAAAAAAGAAAAGAAAATCGAAGTTTGATTGAATCGTTAGAAAGATGGAAAAGATGGAAAGGAATAATATTAAATCAATCAAGTCAGCTTTAGGTTTTGCTCACTAGTTTGTCATATATCACGGTTAATTTCTTTTTCATCTTGATTCATTCCGCTTCTATTGTTCTAACATAAAGTTTTTGCCGTAAATTTGTTTTACAGTAAACTTTTTTTTTAATTGAAAATAACAATAGTGCTTGAGCAATACTTTTACTTTTTGCTAAATAATTAAATTCATTTTGATGATGTCAAGTTTTTCTAATTGAAAACATCATTCTGAACATTGTTCTGGAACAAAGTTGGTATAGTTTTTGGCAACAAATTAAGTTAAAATATTGTTTGTTTTTTTTAATTTGAAATGTTCAATCTATCAAAATAATTGACTGTTAATTGATTTTGCTTTTTATTTTTGTATCAAACTTGAATTCTTAAGCAAACAAATTTTGTGCATTTTCTCCAATTTTTGCAAAATAAAATTTACAATTATTTCAAAATTGAAACTATCAAATTTTTTCTATTTAAAGGGTTTGGTTTTGTGACATTCGAAAGCGAAGATGTAGTCGACAAAGTTTGTGAAGTGCATTTTCATGAGATCAATAACAAAATGGTGAGAGTTTTTTCTATAAAAAATTTGTTTTCTAAGATTCTCAAAGAGAATCGAGATTCATTAGAGATTTTCCTTAAAAATTTTTTTTAAAAATTTTATACTGACAGGTCGAATGTAAAAAGGCACAACCAAAAGAAGTGATGATGCCTAACAATGTACCCCGTGGCCGAACTACAGGTAGAATCAAACAAAAATTTTTTGTCTTTTATTCAAGTTTTTTTTTTCTCTGCTAACTCTTTTGTTGATTCATAACAAACAATTTTCATTTTTTTAATTAATTGATTGATTTATTTAAATGAAATTTTTTTGACTAACTTTATGCTTTTGTTTCTTTGTGGCTTCTTTTTCTCCATTCAAAAGATTTGGTTTGGCCGCTTGGAGCATTAACCGATGGTATGTGTAATTGTTGTTAAAATTTATTTTTTTCTCGTAGAATTTATTATTAGTAAAAAAAAATTTTTTTTTTAAATAATCTGTTCAAAAATAAGAGAATGTGTGCGCTTTGTTTGTTTGTTTATTTATTTATTTATTGTTGTTGTTTTTTTCTCTAACACGGAAAAAATTCATCATGAAATTAGTGTTGAACTGTGGCAATGTAATTTTCTTAATTTTTAAATGATAATAATTTATTTAAATTCTTTTTTTTTCCTGTTAGAAGAAAAATTGAATTGATAATAAAATTACACACCACTCACACACACCAAAAAAAAAAAAAAAAAGAATTTGCAAAAGAAAATTTTTGAAAAGAATTCTCTTTCTTTTTTTCTTTGAAATTGAAATAGAAAATTAGATTTAATACGACAACATTTAATTTCTTTTTGAACAGAATAAGCTGAACTCAATGGTGAAAAATAATAAAAAAATGGTACCAAACAAGAAAGAACCAAAAAAAAAAAAAAAATTATAATATAAGTTCAATTTAAAAACTTCTAAAAAAAAAAGTCAAAAAGTAAAGCTATAATTTTTTTTGAGAGAGTGTGTTTTGAATTTTTTTTTCAATTTATTCGTGATGTCAAAGCGAAATGGCATTTAAAATAATGATTCTTTTCATTTCTTTTGCTGGTAAAATGAATAAAACATTTTAGAATAATTCTTCTTTAGAATTTTTTCAATATAAAAAAGTTTTTTTTTTGAGAACTTCAAAAAGTTTCACTTGATAATAATTTTTTTTTTTGTTGAAAAATTTCTAATTTTATCAAAATAATAATATTATTATTATACTTGTTGTTTATTTAAATTAAAAAAAAAAAAACGTGTGTTTGTGTGCACTGTACAGATCCCACCAGAGCCGCAGCGGCAGCTTGCTTGGGTCCTTCTGCCAAAACCATCTATCACCTGTGTAGTGGAGGGCCAGATTTGACGCGCGGCATTCATTCACTTGAACACGCTTGCTCGCCAAGTAATTATTCTCATTCCATTCTCTTTTTTTTTTGTTTTTAATTTCGATTTATTTTTATTATTTTTTTGTTTTTAAGTTTGCTTTGGCAATTTTACTTTGCTCTCTTAGTTCTATTTTGTTTTTCTAGTAAAATGGATATCGAATTGCATGCGCTCAAAAAAAAGAAAATAAAATCTATCTATCATCATTTTAGCATTGAAATGATTTGATTTATTCTGTTTCCCAATGATGAGTTCAATTTATATTTAAAAAAAAAGAAAGAAAAAAAATCCACAATTTTGTTTGACCATCTATTTTAGTGATTTGAGTTTGTTGTTTTTTCAAGTTTCTTTTTTTTTGTTCGTTATTGTTTACCTGTCAATCGATTGATTTGTTTGTAAATTTTGTTTTAAAATTTCATTGACAGGTTTTCCAGCAGCTTATCCTGGTTATGCAGGACGTGGTGGCTATCCAAGCTATCCAGGATTTGGATATCCTTTCACAGGTAAATGGATTTTTTTTTTGACATTTTTTTTTTGCTTTTCTTCATTTTTTGTTTTTCAAAAAAACGTTCAAAGAAAATATGCGGCAAACAGAATGCTTCACCACCTAAAACAAAAGACATATTAATAATAAAATGAAAGTTATATCGTATAGGTGGCATAAAATTGTAAAACACCCTTTACCCTTACTAATACATAATTGATTAGTTTAATTATAATAAATAATTATAATTGAACAAAAAAAAATAGTAAAAAAGAAGAAAAAAAAATCAATTAGAGCCAAATAAAGCAAATTAAGTGGCTATTATTTTTATATTCAAAAAAAAAAACGTCCACAGGTAGCGTCGACGGAGTCTTACCAGTATCAAGTTACTGTTTACCATTCTTGCCTAGTCAAACATTGTTCGCTACTGCAGCGGCTGCAGCAGCCAATGGAGGCGCTGGCGGAGGTTCGACTGCAGTCACCAATGGTCTGACCATAAGCAGCAACAACAACAGCCACCACCATTCACATCCTCACCATCAACAGCCACATCATTCATCGACACCGCATCAATCTCAATTGGGTGGTGGAGGTGGTCATAATAATTTTGCTACTGGTCATCAAGTCAATGATATTATCATCAGTGGACATCATCATCTTACTGCTGGGCCACATAAATTACGTGTTTAAAAATATGATACATTATGAATGAATAAATGAATGAATGAATGAATGAATGATGATAGATAATAATAATAATGATGATGATGATGATGAAATATGGCCAAGAAAATATATGGCGTAAAAGCCAAAGACGAAAACAAACTAACAAACAAATTGCCTTAAAAAAAATGTGAATTGGAAAAAAAATTTCAGAAAAAATAAAACCCAATGAATTGTCGCATCTTTATTATCATTCTTCTGAGTTTTTTTTTCTCTGTTCTCTTCTCTCTCTCTCCTAATCACACAATACGTATTGATTTCTTTCTTTTTTTATCAAAACAAAATAACTCTAAAAAAAAAAAAACACTGAAAATGTTTTTCTCTGTGACCATTAAAAACCAACCAACAACCCTAAAAAAAAAAGAATTCACTTATAACGAAAACAAAAGCAAAAAAAATCAAATTTTATTATTATTTGAATCATAATCAAGTGGCCTTTTATCAGAGAATTCTTTTTTTTTTTTTTTGAATTTTGTTTTTTCGACTTTCTTCTCTTTCTCTCTTCTCTTCACGATGCAAGAGAGTGGCACTTGAATTAAAAAAAAAAGAAAAACAACCATTTTGCGTTCAACTCCAACCAAACTCCAACAACCAAACAAACAAAAATTTTTCTTTAAAACTTTTCACAAACACAAACACATCCTTGGTCTATATCTTTTGTGTATAGCATTCTGTGTTGTCGTTTTTTAAAAGAAAAGAATGAAATTCTCGTTATGTTTGATTTTAAATTTCTTGTTGTGATAAAAAAAATAAAAATAATTCTCAACAACTACAAACAAAACAACTCTTGAGTTTCAGTGGTTGTTGACTTCTTTTTCTAAATCAAACGAGAGAAGAAAATCTAAAAAATTCAAAAAAAAAAACAGCAAGTGTCAGAGATTCTCAGAGATTCAACAAAAAAATAAAATTTTTTAAATGAAATGATCCAATAAACAAGCAATTAAAATAAAAAACAAAGCAATACTTGAAATGATAACGCCAATGGTGGTGACATCACATTCAGATTGTGGTGTTTGAATTATCATCTCCTATCAATCATCTATCATCTGTATCATAAAAAAAAACTCTTGATTTCATTGATTCATATAATTCACCTATTATTATTATTATTATGGATATTAATATTATTATAAACATCCCAATAACAAATCTAAACACAAAAGACACTTTTCTTTTCTTTTTTTAATAAAACTATTTTTTATTTGTTATTTGATTTTTTTGTGGCTCTGGTTGTGGTCATTCTTCTTCTTCTTCTTCTTCTTCATTCGCTTTATACTGTTTTTTTTCTTCTTTTCTCGAAGATGACCAGTTCCCAACCAGTATTCTTAATTGTCTTCCATTTCATTAATCTCCATTGATTCATTCAATTCGTTTCCATTGATTCATTTATCGATTGATAATTTTCGATTCCAGCTTTTTTACAGTTTTTTTCTGCTGCTATCGTTGTTGTTGTTTGATTGTTGTTGTTTTTTTTTTTTTTTTAAAGAAACTGTGTTTGAAAAACTTTGATTCGATTTTGATTTTCTCTCTTTTTTGAAAAAAAAAAATTATTTTTTTTAAAATTTATTTATTTATTATTATTATAATTTTTTTGAAATGTGAATTTTTATGTTTTTATTGTTAAAATGGAGCAACGAAAATGAAGAAGAAGAAGAAACAAATACATCATATTCAACCCGAGAAAAAATTGTAAAAAATTTGGCGTCATTCTTGTTTATCTGTTCAATGTTTTTGCATGACGTTGGTCTATTTTTTTTCTGTTTGTTGTATGCTTTTCAAATTTGTCAGATTTTTTTTTCCAAAAACTGTATCTTTTCATTTTCTAAAAACATAACCAAAAAAGAAACTGTGTGCGGTGATGTTTAATGTTTGTGTGTGTGTGTGTGTGTGTTGGCTGTTGAATTGTGTTGTTAAACAAAAACAAAAACAAAAAAATATTCCTTGTTATTACTGTTTAGTTGCATCAGGTCATTGATCTCCGCTCAGGTAAGTTTGGCTGTTTACTTTGAATTTTTTTCATTGAATATATTCTCCTATTCCCTTGTTTTTTTCTCAACAAGATTTAAAGTTTGAAAAAAAACTATCTTTAAATCTTGAATTGCCATGCCTAGAATTTCAGAATGAACATACATTTGTTTTGAACAGCAAACGAGCAAACTTTTAAAAAGCTTTGAATAACATTCCAAATTTATTTCTCAGTTGCAGAAAGGTTCGGTGTTTGTTTGTTTTGTTTTTTTTTTGTCAATTGCAGTTTCAGTGAAGCTTGAATTGATTGGAAAAAATGTCTTTTGTCTTAATGTTGATGAGGATGATGCTTGTCCGCTAGAGTTTACTTTGAACTAGCTTTATAATAATGAAATTTTTTTTTAATGTTGCACTACTAATAAAAACATATCTTGTTGTTGTATGATGTTGACCAATTGTAGGCTTTGTTCCGAGTCCATATTTCTACGCGATAAAATCATAAAACTCAGTTCATCGTTCACGGCTATTTCCACCATCGGAATCGGACAATTAAAAGATAATCAAATTGCAGAATCAATAATAAAAAAAAAACCTACTACTAACTTTATCAAAATGAGCCGAAACTATTTACAGTCATGGAAAACTCAGCAACAGATCTAAGCTGATTTTCGAGTTATTCGCATTTGCTTGACATTCTACATTTATGTTTTTTTTTAAATTCAAATACAGCAATGACTTTTTCTTATTTTGAACTGAAGTTTTGCAAGAAAAAAATAAATCAAAACTGTAATAGCCAACTGATAGTAAACTTTCGATAGTTTCAAAACTGAAAACTAGAAGAACTTTAGAAGAATCTCAGAAAATAGAATCAACAAAATCTAAATGCTAAAAACATTCAACACGACGCATATCAAATTTGTTTTTTCTTAACGACAAACAATCACTTAAAAGATTCAGCTCGACGAAACGCGCCAAATTGATTTTACATGAAAAAAAATTATTTTTTTATTCATTTAAAAAAAAAAATATGAAAAACTTGATACACTCCTTGTGCATCCGAATTTTATTTATTTAACTCTTTTTTCCAATCAAATGTTTTAATTGTTTTGTTTCCAATTTACTTTCCTTGAAAGAAATGTAAGAGTGAGATAGAGAGAGATGTGTTTTCAAAAGAAGAAAAATTTGATTGAAATTTTTGTGTTTGAAGGTTTATTATGTGCTTTCTATTCTTCATCTTCTCCCATTTCTTGCTATCTTTCTGTTTTGACCGTTTTGGCTGTTCTCAGGACATTTTCAATTCAATTTTTTTAATCAAATACACGAAAAAAGTCTTTCGAATTATGAATTGTGAATTCCTTTTTCTTTCTTCTTCTTTTTTTTTAATACAAAAAAATTTATTTTGTGAATATTTCGTTGATTGATACAACAAGAGAGAAAAATTGAGAATAAAACTAATCACAATCGATCAATTTTTTAAATTCGATCATTTTCATAATAATTTTCTTTTTATAATTTTTAATTCAAAAAAACACTTCCAAACACAAAACTGAAATTTATTGAATATTTGTGGTTCTATTTTATTTTCTAAAACAACAAAACTATTTTTAATATTGATAAAATTATTTATAATTAATGATACAAAAAAAAAGTCTGATTTCCAATTCAAAGACCAACTCATGCCCACAGATTTCTATGTGAAACAAACAAGTATACACACACACACACAATAATATTTATGAAATATTCATATACTCCAATCAATAATATTATAACTTTATTATTAATCAAAAATTGAATATTTTTTTTTTGATTATTCTTTAAATAAAAAAAAACAATAACACAGAAATAAAAGAAAAAGAAATTTTTGAATGGTGTTAAACATTGAAAATCTTGTATTTGGATTTGTTCAATTGGTAGATCCAATAATTTTTATTTCATAAAATAACATTGAACTCACACACCATCAAGTTTTTTTTCTTAAAATTAATAAACAATGAACCATTTTTTTTCTTTCTGTGTTTTTTTTTTGAATTCAGATTTTGATTTCTATTTGAAATTTTTGATCATAAATTCTCTCTCTTTGCGGAAATTTCTTGTTTGTTTGTTTGATTGTTTTTTTTTTTTTTTGGAATTTTTTATTATATAATATATGTGAAATTTTGTATAAAAAAATAATATAATGATAATGCTGAGAAAACACTTTACGTTCTTTGTGTTATGAAAATGATCGAGACATGAAAAACGAAACAAGGCAAAATATTGGAACGTGAAATAATAATAGTAAGGAATCCATCAAATTTCTACTATACAATTCTTTTCTTCTTTCTCTCTTTCTCTTGTTTTCAATTATATCTTATCATCTTTGACATTAATTTTTTTTTTGTTTTCCTTCATTCATTCATTGATTCAATGATTCATTTATTATTTTCTTATTTAATTTTTTTACTAACACAATAACAATAGTAACAGTAATGGAAAAAAAAAATTCGATGCATCGATAATAAAAACAACAACAACGAAAACAACACTAAGAATAATTACTCATCAATCATCTTCATGATCTTCATCTTCATAATAATAAACTTTTTTTTTTTGTCCCAAAGAAACAACGTTATTATCATCATTGATGAACCGAAAAAATATATGGAAAAAAATATTGATAAATTAAATAAATAAACACAAAACTGCTACTCTTTTTTTGCATAATTTAAAAAAAAAAAACAAAAAACATTATATAATTTTTATGAATCGATCATTGTTATTAATATTTAAGAAGCAAGCGAGAAGATAACCGATACATTGATATATTGTTTATCTTTGATTTTTTTTCCTCATTTCTTGTCAAAACGGAGTCTCACACTTCTCAGTTCATCCATTCATTCATTACGGAACGTTTTTGACCTTTTTGTGAATCATCGTTTCTTTTGTATTATAACGGAACTTTTTTTTCTTTGGCTCGCTGTCTTCTTCGATTTTTTGTTCTGTTCAAAAGCAAACTTTATATTTTCTGATTTTTTTTCTTTGTTGTTTTTTTTTAATGGTTATTACAATTATTTTGAATTTTTAAACAATCGAATTCAACACAACAAGTACAAACTGGTTAAACTGTTTTCAAAAGAATAATGAATGAATGTATCATTATATTCTATTATATCCTCAACAGTAAATAAATAATAATCGCAAAGCGAAAATTGTTCTTGAATAAACTTTCAAAGCAAGCAATAAAAAACAATAAGAAACTTGAGCAATAAAACTTTAAACTCAAAAGTTTGTTCAGAGAATTTGATGATGATTATGATGATGATCCATCCGACTTTTGTTATTTTTGGAATAAATAAACAAAAAAAATATTTCAAAAAAAACATGAAATTCAATTTTTCTTCATTTTTTTTTTCTTTGGCATTTCTGATCCAGATCATAAGCAATATATTATACATACATTTACCATATGGTTTACATAATATGTATTCAAAAAAAAAAAAATATGAAAATAAATACAAAAATGTATTCAAATTTTTTTTTCGATCATTTATTTTAACAGAAAAATAAAGAATTTTTCTCTGAATTTAACACACACACAAACACGAAGACAAAAATTCAATTGCTCTGTGACTCTGTGTCTATTTATTATTATTTTCAAATTGTTTCTATATATGAAAAAAATAAATAAAACAAATAAAATGCTTTTCTGGAAAAAAAAAATTAAACAAACAATTTGCTTCTTTATTTCGAAGTTTTGCAAGCAAGAAATTGGAATAAATTAAGTTGATTTTTTCTCTTTGGTTGAAAGTTCCATTGATGATTCAATTGGAATATAGTATTTGAGGAGAGAAAAAAACAGATTCATTTTCTAATTCAATTAGCTATGTTTAAAGAGATGGTTCTTCTAAAATCAATCTAACAATATTATTTAGTAGAGAAAAAGAAAGTTAAAATAGAAAATTTTTTTTTCTTTTCATTTATTCAAACAAATATTTACAAATTGATTGGTTCAACAACAATAAGAAACGGTTAAACATGCTTTAGTATTTACACATTTCAAATAAAATCAAAGTTAAACAAGAAGCAAGTTTTGTTTCGTCTATTTGAGGTTTTTTTTAAAAAATTAAGTTAAAATAAAGTCATAAAAAAAAGAACCGTGTGTTAAAAACGCTTGATTCAGTTCA
Source organism: Octodonta nipae (assembly GCA_034190945.1). Taxonomy (NCBI): domain Eukaryota; kingdom Metazoa; phylum Arthropoda; class Insecta; order Coleoptera; family Chrysomelidae; genus Octodonta; species Octodonta nipae. The sequence continues at coordinate 14,540 of JAVLUE010000412.1, read as the reverse complement.
AGTTTTTGGAATCGGTAAGATTATAGCGGTAGGTGATGCTCATATTCGCTATACGCGAACCTGAATAAAATAAAATATTTGAAACATTTTGGATGATTGGCTTCAATTGAGAGAATCGACTAGTTTCCTGATTGTCGCCCACCATATTGCTCAACTCGGAAAAGCCTTTGCCCATCAAACGAATGTTTTGTCCCAAGAAAAAGATCAATGGTCGAGCCACGCCTTCTTGTAAAAAGGAAGATCCAGCTTTGAATGAAAGTCGTGTAGTATTATAAATGAAATTGGCCAATTGATTTCGACTGAGAAATGAACGCCAATTATTTGTTCTGTTGTTGTTTGACAGATCAGTATCGTTTACAGTGTTTTGGATCAACGTCAACAAACTCGAACCATTGGAAGTTTGAAATGGCCCGGATGAATTCGATACCAAAGAAAGTTCATCAGCATTTAGAACGCTAAAAAACTGGCCAAAAATCAACATGATTGATGAAATAATTAAAACATTCAAAGTGGAAGTGGTAGCCATTCTGTCAAAGAGATTGGATAGTTTTTGTTCTGAAAAAATAAAAATAATACAAAAGAATGAAATTAATTCGAAGTTGTTTTATGTAAACGAAAAAATAATTATAATGAAATTAATTGAGTTTAATTTTTCTTTTATAATAAAATCTGTCTAAATAAAATCTTACTCAATGACATTAGTAAAAAAAAAAACTTAAATCAGATTCTATTTTAAAAAATAGACTTAACGTTGCCATCTATCGAGCTAATTTTAAAAACTTTGAGGTTTTAAATTTTAAATTTCATTTAAACTACAGCTACGTGTAGTTTTCAATAAATTTTTTTTTTAAAGTAACTACTCAATTTAAATTAAATATTAATCGAATTGAATTAGCTAAATAAATCTTTTAATTTATGAACTATAAAAATATTCATTTACAAATATTTTATTAATTAAAATTATGTAATCATAGCCATCATTATAATTTTTTTAGCTTATCACAATAATCATTACATAATTTTTTTTTTTACATGGTTGAAATATCACAAGTGAGTTTAACAGCCAGAATAGAAAAATAAATTTTCAATTTAAGAAAGATAGTTTTGTGTTTGACAGACGCACGCCGATTTGGTCAAAGCAAAACGTTTAGTGAACAAGTCTTGGCACTTCACAAAACCAAACGAACAAGTCTTTTCCGTTCTTTCCGTTTTTTTTTTCAATCATCAAAGACAGAGAGAAGAAAAATTCTCTCAAAAAAAAAAATTGTGATAATTCAGAGAAATTCCCATTTGTTTTGTTTTGTTTTGTTTTTCACTTACAAGCAAGGTTTGTTACTTGAATGATTTTTTGTCGACTTGAGTGTAATAAATGAAATTTCTTTTCTACTTCTTTTTTTGGTCCTATTTTTTTTTTTTTTTTGAAACGGCGGCAACCACGCACACTATCATTGGCGTTTCATTTTGTTTTGTTTTTTTTTCTGGTTTCTTCTTGGTGCATTGGTGGCATTGAGAAGGAGTGTTTGTGTGTGTGTGTGTGTGTGGAGAGATAGGTTTTATTCTCAAACTCGGTTTATATTTATTATAATTTTTTTGCTGCTGTTATCCCACAAGGATTGTGTGTTCATTCGAGTGTGTCAACTGTACGTGTGTGTCAGTTTCTCTCAGTTTGAGTGTGTTGGTTTCAAATAAATTTTTTTATTTTTTTTCTCGTCTTTCCCAAACGAATTTCATTCCCTGAACGGAAAATATTGCCAACAACACTTTCCTTTCCAAATCGTGTATTTTTTTTTTGTTGTCTGGTTTTGTTTCGCAAAACATCAGCAAAAATACGACATGAAACGTTTCTCAAGTTTAGTTTTTAATGTTTTTATTTTATTATTTGTTTGCTTGCCTGATGATCATCATCAACAAAAAATGAAACTCTCTTTGGCTCGTCTTCGAAATGGGAATGTTGATGGTGGTGGTGGTGATGGTGATGCTCCATTCTCAAATAAATTATCGGAAAGTTTTGTCGAGAATTCAGTGAAAGATTTGTTCATTAAAGAGTTGTCGATGGCAAACAATCGTAATCTATCCGATTGCATGACTCGTTTGTTATGCGAAAATATTTGCCAAAAAACATTGAAAGGTGAGATCAGTGGTGATCCATTGTTGAATTCGGCACAAATGTTTGGCCGTGGTGAACATGATTCATTGAAATACTTTTTCACTGGTGGAGATCGTGGATATGAATTTGGTAAAAGAAATCAATGCCACCAATGTGGCATTCAATACCCGAATTGTGAGCCAAACCAATATCAATACACTCAGTCGATAAGTGATCAATATGAACGTAACATGTTTGATTTTGCTTAGTCATCATCGTCACCAACAAAAAACAGAAAATTGAATTGCAAAATTCTGTCATTTTTCTTCTGAAACTCAGTCAACTGTCGATAATGGAATGCAACGACTGAAATATTTGTATGAAGAAAACAAATCTTTAAAATCAAAATAAAACACGAATCGATTTGTAAACTGGAAAATTTGTGCCATTATCACGGATTTTTTTATTCTATTTGTATTTGTTCTGTTAAAATGCTTTACTGTATTTTTTCGTTTGTTAATAATAAAAATTTTCAAGAGTCAACTAAATTTTCAAGAGTCAACTAAATTTTCAATCGTAACTTGATCATAACTTTGATGCTCAAGAATTTTGTTCAAAAAACATGAATCTTTTTCTATTTAAATAAAGAAAAATACAGTTTAGTAGTTTACAGAAAAATTTAGAGGGTACGTCGCATACTTGGTTGCTCAATTTGGTTTGGTCTAGTTAATGAATCAATACATTTTGTAGATTCAATATTAAATGATTAAATTTGGTTATATGATTTGGATCAATATTTTCGCTAGTATTTTAGATTGTTCGATTAAAATTATAAAAAAGGCTCTATCATGTTTTATTAGCGTTATTCAAGCTCATTCATTTTTTTAATCTTATTTAATCACTCATTTTCAAGTGGAAAAAAAACATAGAAATCTTAAAGTTAATCTTTTCTAATAAAATTTTACGCAAGTTTTTTCAACTTCAGTAAACTGATCTACCAGAATGGTGACGAAGAAAAGCAAATAAAATGGAAAAATTAAACAGAATCAAAGTAAATCAAGCAAATAAATTTGGCAAACCGGTTTTCCAAATTTTGTTTTATTTGATTAAAACTTTGAACCGATAAACATTGGAATGAGTTTAAGAATTACTTGTTTAATTTTTTAAAAAAAAAAATGCAAATTTTTTTAGTAAGAATTTTTTCGTTTTTATTACAACACTGCGGGTGCTTAGTGCAAGAGTTTTATGCAAAAATACATTAATCGTCATTCGAGTAATTCTCTAAAACAAACTTGTTAAACAAGATTACCTGCTGAAGAAAAAATAATTGAATTAATTTTATTAAGCTTTTTAAAGTGAGTTTTTGATGAAAATTCATCATCAAATTAAGCTTTATCACACATGTCTATTTAAATAAATGAATGTAAACTAGTTTTTTCTACCCAAAAGTTTCAAGTCTGGACCAGAAGGTGTTAATTTATTGCTCAAAAATTCGGCAATATTAACCTTAATATTTTATTTTACATATTACCTATATCTCGTAAATTTTAATCACATTCATCAAATCATTGATTTATTAAAAAGATTTTCAAACACTCATTTTTAGAATTTATTGGCTGCTTATAATGATTATTGAATTTTGAATTAAAATCTATCAAATTTGCCACTTGATTTCTGCACGTTTCATTCAAAGCTAAAAACAGAATTTTTTCAATTCGTTTGAAAAAAAATACTAGAAATCATGCATTTCTCAATTAATTTCATTCTAAAACGTATCACGTGCATTTTTCTATAATAATAGAAAAAAATACAAAATCTACGGAGAGTTTGATCAGAACCGTGTGCATGACTTCACATGTTGAAGTGTTCAATCTAAAAAAAAACAACCACTTATCAATTTATTATTGATTTAAGTTGAAAGTTTCTTTGTGTTCTTACGGGAAAACTTAAGATTAATAGCTAAGTAATGATAGTTGTTCTGATGTCAGATAAACATTTTATAACTTCTTTAGAAAACAACATGACAATAAAAGGTTTTCAACTTATCAAGAAAAAAAATTGTTTATTAAATAATTTCAAAAACATTAATAACTTAATAAATTTAAATTTGTTCTTTCACTTTTTCGATTGAATTGTTTTTTTAAATAGATTTTTTCCTTAGAAAAAGAAAAATATTTGAACACTTTGTTTCCTAGAAACATCATAGTAAATTTTTGACAACACTTGATTCAACAATCAATTTACAATTGCCAAAACCGAAACAACAAATCAATCAATCAATCAATCAATTAGAATTAAATTTCAAAATTCATTGAATATGATGAGAGCGAAAATTATTGTCAACAAAACTTTGAAAGATTGAACAATGTAAAATTCATTGAATGCCTAGTAATTAGTTTAAATTAAAGCCAAAAATTTATAATTAAGCAAATAGCTTGAAAATAAGCTTCCTGAATGTGGTTGAAAGCAAATTTCTTAAGCATATTCATTGAAAATTAATATAAAAAAAAAAACTAAAATAAATTCAGAAAAATTTCACTCTGCTTGAGCAACTGAAAAAAAACACAAACAATTCGTTGTCGAGTTTAGAAAGCTAGGTGTTTTTTGGTGTTTTTCAAAAAGGAAAAGAACCAGAAATTATCAATTAATATATGCTTGGATAGTGCAGGATAGTTTTTTATTAAGCAAAACTTAAGCCAATCAGTCACAGTGCTCTCACATTGAAGAGAGCAACAAGAATTAACTATTATATGATTAGTTTGATAAAGCTCCTATCTCTCATAAGAAAAAAAAAATCTGTTTTAGGTTCTCTTTCAAATAAACAAGTAAAAGCATTATTTTTTTTTATACAACATTTTAAAAAACAAAAACATTGATTTTGAACAGTTATAAAGTTTTATAACTGCTCCAAACCAGAGAAATACCTGTTGTTGTCAGAGATTGCTTTCTTTTGTCAAGTGTTGTTTCATTAGAACATTGTTCGTTAGTATTTTCTACTTGTCAGTCATATCCATCAAATAAATGATCAATAGATGATTCAACAACTATTCAAAAAAAAAAAAGATTTAGACAACAAAAAGTAGTGAATGTTCAATTTTTCCTTCTATTAGTGTTTGATTTGTTATTGATAAATGTTGTTAAGTGTTATTTTATGATATTGTTGTTTTTTTTTTCGGAATGAAATATTAGAAATGAATTCATTGTGGTCTGTCATACGTCAGAACAATGCAGAGAACCACAAAGTTTATTATTTGAATAATAAGCTTCTTGAAAAGCAAATTCAAAATGAAATTGTTGCCCAATTCTATCTTCCGTATGCCGAATTGAATTTCAAATCTGAAGATATTGGCAATGATTGGATTTCTGTTGGCATGACATCGGTTCAAGGTTGGCGAGTCAACCAGGAGGACGCTCATTTTTGTGACATCAATTTCCAGAATGATCAAAATAATAATGAAGAACAGGCGGCCATGTTTGGGGTGTTTGATGGACATAATGGGCCAGAAGTGGCATTGTATGCCGCCGAAGCATTGCCTCGCCTAATCAAACATCACGTTGACATGGAAAGAAACAATTACGGTAAAATTTGTATGTTATTATCAATGTTTCAATCTAATATCATCATTAATTTTAAATGAACAATATTCGAATTTCAGCAAAAGCATTGCAAGAATCATTTATGAAATTTGATAGCAGTTTATTAGATGAAATTGTTAATCAAAAATTATATAATATACGCCAACATTACGAACTTGTCAACAACACTCAGTTGAAACGGCGTTTGAGTTCATCATTAATAGCTATGACCACTGGAACCACAGCCGTTGTTGCCATTGTCACTCGTTATGGTAGATTCTGTGTCGCCAATATAGGAGATTCGCGGTGTGCACTCTGTTTGAAAGGCGAACCATATCCATTGTCTAAAGACCACAAGCCCACTGACTTGAAAGAATTGAAACGAATAAAAAAATCCGGATTCACGGTGATCAACGGCCGTATTAATCAGGGCTTGAATTTATCGCGTGCATTTGGTGATCATTCACTAAAAAACAATAGCAATTTAAATGCCGAAGAACAAGCCGTCATTGCTCTACCGGATATCGTCCAAGTAGAGAAAAAGATTCGAGCCGGTGATTTTATGATTTTGGCTTGCGATGGTATCTGGAATTGTTTGTCCAACAAGAACGCTTGCTCAATTGTAAGAAAATGTCTGAAAAAAAATATGAAACTATCGAAAATTTGCGAAGAGTTAGTCCGGAATTGTGTTTCACCAGTGCGACCGATTTACGGTCAAGTCGGTGGCGATAACATGACCTGTATTCTAGTGAAATTCGAACGAGATTACTCCTAATCTCAAATAATTTTTTTTTGTTTCTTTGTGTCTTTCTTTTCATTTATTCGTTTATTTTTATATTCAGTTTAGATTTTTAATTATTATTTAAAATAAGAAAAAATTTACAGGAAAACTACTTGACAGTGTGTGTGTGTGATCATAAAACAATGAAATGAAAAAAGTTTTTGATTTATAAATAGAAACCAAAGAGAAGAAGAACAACAACAAAAAGGCATAAAATAAAAATAATCTCATAAAAATAATAATAAACAAACAAACGAAAATATAAATTAATTTCATACATTTAACGAACCGCAACAGAGATTCAAAAAAAAAACACACACACACACACAAAGCATACATATCAGGCAATCCAAGCTCATTAAGCTCATAGATTAAAAACCACTTGCTGTGTGAGTTGAGCTTAAGATCGAAACGATTCGAATGCAACTTGCAGTTTTGATGATCTCTCAACAAAAAGAAAAAGTTTTAACAATTTAAATTGATAATTACTTAAAATTTTTTTTCGCTAAACAACTTTCACATTCAAGCAATGATGGGCTAGTTTTTCGTAGTCTGTGCTGTAATGGTTGCTGCTGTTTTGCTGTTGGTTTGTCGTCAATTGTTTGAAATTGTGCTGATCTGTTGTTGTTATTATTATTACTATTGAGTTGATGCTTCAATTGCTGTTCACGAGTCAAATGGCTTGGTTTTCTTTCATTATTTGACATCTTTGCTTGTTGAATTTGATTCGGTTTTTTGTTTGAATGATAATAATTAGAATGGCCTAAAGGACTATGCTCGGCACTGGAATTTTGAAAATCGTTCTCATCCAAACCTAAAAGAAATAGATTGGTAAAAAAAAAAAAACGATTATTATCCATTTCAACATGCCTGAATCCGAAGAAATGCTGATTCCATTTAAACCGTTGATCTCTGTTATGCTAGTGCCCAAAACTCGTGAAGCTTGCACTTTTATCTTGCCAGGATGGTTGATGAAGAAAGGCTTAATAGAACTATCCAAGTTTCTTTCTTTCCTAATAGAGATGTTCTTTCTTGATGCTCCATTACAATCGGCCATATAATCAGGCAGAAACAATTCATTTGTTTGTTTTCTTGAATCGCTGGAATGCAGATTCATTTTCCTATCTGGACCATTAGATTTTATTGCCTTTTTTTCGCCGTTACTTCGGTTCATTTTTGTTTTGGCTTGCTCATTAACATTCGAATCAACTTTCTTATTATCTCTTTTGTCGATCCGAAACACTGATTGCGATTTTGTTGGTGGTGGCGGTGGTGGTGGTGGTGGTTTCAAATAATGTTCATCATAAACTTCCACTTTCTGTCCATTTCCATTCATTAAAATTGATGATCGTTGTTTGTTTTGCATATATCGTTTACTTCCTCTCAATCGAAAACTTCCAGTACGAACATGATTCCAAATACGTGATCCGTTTAGACTTTTTCTAGGAGAAAACAACGATCTCCAAGTGAGACGACGAATACGACCAAAAAACGATCCATTAATACTTGATTTAGATAGATTCTCTTTGATAAGAATGGGCATTGTTGGAAGCTGTTGATGATCAGTTTGAATGTGAGCCCCAGATCTTGATGGAATCGATAGCGGCGTTAAGTTTTTATCACTTTCACGGTTGAAATTCTGCATTATCGATTCATCTAAAACAATTTCATCGTTTGGTAAATTATTAATCCCGTTTATTAATCCCATTTGATGTTTCTGTTGTTCAATGGCTTGACAGAATGTACAAGATTCTTCGCAATTGATTTGCATGCTGCATGTTTCACAGCATCCCGTTTCTGAACTATCCAACAAATTTGATCTAAACATGGTTGACCATTTTGCTACGGAAGAGTTTTTGTTGAAACCTTTCACTCCGACATTGGTGTTCTCTGAAGGAAGATACAACATCACCGGCATAGAATTAAAATTCTTTTTGATAGATCTATTTTTTCAAAAACAAAAAATTTTTTATAAAACTTATTCAGTTTAATCGATTTGGTTCAAACCTTGATTGATGTTCAGATATGGGAGAATTATGGCTCCGGCGATCAGGATACTTTTCCGAATTGTTAAATTCATGAAAATAGACATTTTCTTCTAATAATTCATTATTTCTATTTAGATTGGATTCTTTTGATCTTGAAAAATTATGTAAACGCTCGTTCGACTTGCCAGAATTACTATCAACCGACTCTTCTTCACTAGCCAAAAATATCGAATTAGAAATAAATGTTTGACTAGGATTCTGATGCGATATTAAACTAGACTTTGAACTCTTCTCCTCCACAACATCCGATAGCTTTGTTTCAAATTTTTTCAAAAAATTCTGATTTTTCTGTAGTTTCTCCAGTTTTTTTAGATTCAACAAAGAATCTCCACTGGCCAAACGCTGCGAATCATTCAAATACTTTCGATGATCGATTTGATCGGAATTTTTCAAAAATATTTCACTCGAATGAGATTCGTCAGGTCGCGCCACATCATTCACAAGATGATTATGAATTATTTCTTTTTTCAAATCTTTGGCTATGGCCGACGATGCTCTTGCCTAAAATTTAAACAAAAAAAAAGTTCATTATTATTGAAGAAAATTACAAAAAAATTAATTAATCGCTTTGCAATACATGAGATAGGTAAAATATAAAATTGAGAGAAGGGTTGATAATTGTTTTTTTTCCTCTATCAATAGTTTGTTTGTTTGTTTTTGTTATTTCAAGCTTATTTATTTATGCTTTCATCATGATTCACCATCACAACGTTTTCGTTTTTTTTTTCTATTTCTTCCAATTTTTCTCTCGGTTAGAAAAAGTAGGAGATAAAATTGTGCCTGTGTGTCTGTCTGTGTGTTTGATTTTTGTTGTTGTTTTGCTTTGTTTCATCACGAAATTTCGTGATAATCACATTTTTTTCTTATTCGTTTGTTGCGATCTTTTCACAAACAAACAAACAGTATCTTTGCAAACATTCTCAAACTTTCGGGCAAAACAACACTGTATGATTGAATGAAATATAATAAACACTGCCAAATGTATGAAGGAATCAAGTAATAGTATCTGGTACTGAAATTATTAATGATATTTATTTGTTTGTCTTGTGTGTGTGTGTGTGTGGTGCATTGTCGCCAAACAATTGGAAACAACTTTCCAAACAACTTGAAATTGTACGAACAGTTTGCCTGTTTGATTCTTTAGTATAGTAACGGTGTGTTTGATTCAGGTGTGTATGGATTTTTTTTTGTTCCTTCATTTTCGCTTTCAATTTCAATCTTCTTCTTCTTCTTTTTTGAGAAAAAAAAATTCGTTTAATTCATAAAATAATTTTTTTCAGTCGAGAATATTATGAAGTGGAGGCTGTTTAAAATGATTATCGAATATTGTGTGTATTGTCTTCCATTTTTCCTCCTTATTTCTAACTTTATTAAAATTTAAACGTTATTTTAATTTTCTTGATGGAAGAAAAAAGGCTCCAAGGCCAATCAATGATATTTATATGCTTGGGCAGACTTCATCCAACACAGGCTTCACACAACACCTCCTGAGAAACTTTATTCAAAAACAGTGGATTTTGGATCACGAAACAGCTATTATCATCAATACCAGTAATAAATATAATTTTTTTTCCCTCAGAAATTTCCACTAAAACGCCACCAACGCATTTGAGAAACAACAACAACATGGTCGACTATCTGATCAATAGCTTTAAAAAAATTTGAGAATCATGAACAACAACAACAACAGCAGCAGGAAGAAACCTTGATCTTGATTCAGAAACAACAGAAGTCACTGTTTAGAACAATTCATCTTGCAACAATCATATTAGTTTTGGTGGTAATGAAAACAAAATTAAATAATATCATCAAACAAGATTTTGGAACAACATTTTGTGCTCTCTCTCTCTCTCTCTCTTTTCTCCAATGAAATAATAGCCCAACTAGTTTCTCAAGTTTTCGCCAAAATTTTTTGAAACTTTTTCTTAAAAAAAAATGCCCTGTAAATTTGTGAATTTTTTTCCATATAAAATCAAAATATTTTCTATTTTTTTATAATGATATTTGAATGATTTCTGTTTGTCTAAATTTTCAATAATCAAGAATCAAACCGTTATCGATTGATGATTGCTGCTACTGCCGCTGCTGTTGCTGTTAAATGCAACTTTCAAACCTTGCACGGACAAATAGACAATGATGATGACCAAACACTTTGCATCAAAACAACAAAAAACAATAGGTCGATCAATCACACAGCTGCTCTTTTTTTCTAAACGTTTTTTTTTTCTCTCTGATAGAAAAAGGTGAACATAAAAAACTTTAACAAAACCTATCAACACTCGTTGCTTTTTTTTCACATCTTTTGCTTTGCTGCTGTTTCTTCAAGTAGCCATTTCTTCAAATAATCATCGAAAAAAAAAAAAAAATTATTAAACGCAACGCAAACAAATTTTTTTCTGACACATTATCAAATAAGATGTGAGTAGAAATTAAATTTGAAGTTTTTTTTTCTGTTTAATAAAATAAAATTAATTGTTAATTAAAAAATTTGTCTAGCTAAAATTACATTATCATCATTGAGTATCAAATCACTGTATCAGTATGGAATCGTTGTGTTTGAGTTTGATTACAACTTTTCTTGTTGTTGTTGTTTAATGATGTTGATCATTATGTTTAATGAGAATCACCATCGATTCCACACACCTATAGACAAATTTAGGCATAGACACACACAAACACAGGTATATTCTTATCGAATTTTTTTTATATTAATATTTTTAGGAATGCATTTTTCTTCGTTTTCTAGATTTAATCAGACAATTCGTAAAAAACGAAACAATCGAGTATAATAATGAATTTTCTTCTTTTAAAGATCTTCATTCAAATTGATGAGATTATATCGTTTTATTTTCTGTTTAATTTTCTATATTTTTATCATTTTTATTTGTTAGTTGATTAGTGTTGTTTAGTTTGATTTTGGCAATGAGACAATGATGGATGGATTGATGGATTGGCCATTAACATTTGTTCTGAACAGCTCTTGAGCAAAAACTTATCTCTTAGTAGTGAGAAATGTTCAATGTAATATTCTCCTAAGGTAAAACGAACAATGATGATTGTAATCGCTTGGACACACTGAAACCGATCAAATATTTAAACCCGAAACTTTATTCTATACTAATGGAGGCTATGGAAAACTAAATTTGATTGGTGTTCGATCGATGGGTTTTTTTTTGCTGTTGTTGTTCGAGTAAAACGATTATCATCGCTTTCATCAACATTTCATTATCATCGTCATCTAGCAAAAATTAATCATCATGATGATTACTATTATTTTAAGCTTGCTCACTCAAACACACCTGAATGTTGTTTAATAAATATAAAAAAAAATTTATTATTCAAATTAAAATCATAAAATTATTTTCAAACGAAGCCTAAATTATTTAAATAATTTTTTCAAAAGAAAAACGATAAATTGTATTGTTTTGTATGTGTGAGATGAATTTTAAAAATTTGAAATTTTTTTTTCTCTTGAAAACATAAAAATCAGTCAAGTTTCTAAATAAATGTTTCGAAACAAATTATTCGACACTTTGGAAATGGTTGTTTTTTTTAATGTTATTTTAAGAAGCAGTTCAATGTTTGCTATGCTCTTTACCAGTGTTTCTCTAATAATTGAAAAAATATTGACTCCTTCCACTTCTCCAATAATATAATTGAAATAAAATCAATCAATTTTGATTTGTTTACAAAGAAAAAAAAAAACGTGCATGGAATTTTACTCACAAACAATCGATTGTTCTGCAATTCGTTTTTGATTTTGTTGTTGATGCTTGATCCGTTGAGGATTTGTTCTCTGGCTTGGTCTCCGGTGATGGGAGCCCGTCTCATCGGCATCACCTGTTTCATCCCATTAGAACTCATGTTTGTCACTGGGTTGAAAATCGAAATCGGTTTCCTATCCAACGCATTTGTTTTGTTCTCTCTCAATTGATCATCGAACATTTCCTGGCCTATCATGTTTGGTGTTTTCCGATAAGCTTCGAAACGATAGTCTCTTTGCGCTGCCGATTCGGCATCAATCATTGTGGTTGTCGAACCCGAGTACTCTCTTTTCAAATCGGATTTGGGAGGAGTGGAGACAGTTCTCAAACTAACCGATGACAGCTCCGTCCATGAAATGTTATCATTGTTGTGGGTATACTCTTGCTGTTGTGGTTGTTGTTGTTGGATTGGGCTTTTAAAATTATTATGATCATACATTCTTTATAAACAGAAAATAAATATTTTTGAAAATTTTATTAAATTTAAGTTTTTAAATTTCAAGATTCATTCGAATCGGCTTACTTGGCATCATTGCTCAATTTTTGTGTAGGCTTTTTCGGACTAAAACAAAATTTTCGGTTGGGCTTCGATAAATTCCACTCCTGGCCGTAGGTTTCACTGGACTAGATGGCGGTCTATCTATCACGGTTGTTTCATTGACATTCTCTTCGTTCTCCTCCTCAATGTTGGTGATGAAACGTTGTTGTTGATGATGATGATGGTGGTGATGATGGTGATGGTGATGATGAGATGAGGATGGTGGAAGAGAAGGTTTTATCATGCCGTTGATGATGAAGATGAAAAACGCGACCAATCAGAATAGGTAAGATTCGATGAAAGAAGACTAGGCGGTGAGATGATCGACCGTGATGGTTCACTTGATAATTGATAATGACTTCGATACGAATATAAACCCATCTGGCCAGGTGATGGAATTTTCAAATGTCCAATTCTTCCGATTCGTTGACGAAGCTCGTTCATACGGTTACACATTCGAATGGCATCATCCGAAGTCAAACAAACAAACAGATGACATTCCAATCTTTGATTAGAATTTATTTTCTGCAACACACAAACAAACAACGGAGGATGTGGTAAACCTAAACCAAATCATCATTGATAAAAAAAACAAAAATGAAATAAATTCCATAAGTTTTAAAAAGTTTTTTTTTTAAAGAGCACAAAAACGTTATATTCTCAAGAAAAACAATACTGACAGCAACATTTTATATCATTCAAAAAAAAAATGAAAATTATATGCTTGAAAAAGTTTGCCTAGAAAAATTATTAGTCAGAGAATAACCTCCAACGGTTTTTTTTCAACTTTCTTTGGACTTTACTGATACCATTGGTGGTGGTGGTGATGATGGTGGTTGGTGACCACTGACCAGGTTGGTTAAATTATAATTATTTGAAGAAGAAGATAAAGAAAAAAAATGTAAATCTTTGTTCATTTTTTTCTTTCTCTAGTTATTAATATTTTTTTCTGTTGTTTAATGTTAAACGATCTAGGTATGATTATCTTTATGCCTTTCTCATTACTCTCTTACACACCTTTCGTATAATCTAATGATCTCGATCTAAAATATCTAAATTTAATCTTTCTTTTTTTTTTGCTTGATACAAGTTTGAAAGAATAAATATTTTCAACCAGCTGTTTAGTAAGCAACACTTAGATTATAAAAATTTCACACAGCCAGAAAAAAAAAATTTTTTTCTTTAATAAAATAATATTTCTCTGAATAAAAACTTGAACATTTCATTTACAGAAGACATTCGTAGATTATGTGACAGCAGATTATGTAAACTTTCTTAACCAACCTTCTCAACCAAGATGATGAATGTGTGATTTTTTCTGTTTGACAGGAAGAAAAATAAAAAAATACGGTATCTAAGTATTTTGAGGTCACTTGTTACTTGTGCTTCTAAAAAAAAAATTTGTTTCTCATTAATCTCAATGAACGTTTTGTGTTTGTTTTACTGATATCATAAGTTTGCTAAACTTTCTCCTCATAGAAAACACTTTTCTGGAATTTTTCTATTTTAAAACAAACAAACAAGAGGACAAAGCAAAAACCGTTTCATTAATTTAAGTAGGTTAGTCAACCTGAAGAAAGGGAATGGGGGAAAATAACTTAAAAATCTACTTTTCATTAATGTATCGAGTTTGAGAAAGATGAGAAAGCGAGCAAGATTGTGTGATAAGCAAAACTCACAAAAATTTCAAGAAAAAATAAATCAACTAAAAATTAATCTGTGAAAATTTTTCAAAAAAAAAAATAAA